>JAJPUD010009372.1:0-33836 GCA_023553655.1 Myrmecobius fasciatus | reverse complement strand
AGTGTCCCAGTTTTCCCACATCCCCTCCAACATTCATCGTTATCTTTTCCTGTCATTTTAGCCAATCTGACAGGTGTGTAGTGGTACCTCAGAGTTGTCTTAATTTGCATTTCTCTGATCAATAGTGATTTGGAGCAACTTTTCATATGACTAGAGATGGTTTTAATTTCATCATCTGAAAATTGTCTGTTCATATCCCTTGACCACTTATCTATTGAAGAGTGGCTTGAATTCTTATATATATGAGACAATTTTCTATATATTTTAGAAATGAGGCCTTTATCAGAACCATTAAATGTAAAGATGATTTCCCAATTAGATGCTTCCCTCCTAATCTTGTCTGCATTTGTTTTGTTTGTACAGAAACTTTTTAACTTAATATAGTCAAAATTATCCATCTGGTGTTCAATTAGGAGTTCCAAGTCTTCTTTGGACATAAATTTGTTCCATCTCCACAGGTCTGAGAGATAAACTATATTACGTTCCTCTAACTTGCTTACAAAGTCCCTCTTTATATCTAGATCATGAACCCATTTAGATCTTATCTTGGTATGTGGTGTTAGGTATGGGTCAAGCCCTAATTTCTTCCACACTAGTTTCCAATTTTCCCAGCAGTTTTTGCCAAATAGAGAGTATTTATCCCAAAAGCTGTGGTCTTTGGGTTTATCGAACACCAGATTGTTAAGGTTAATGCCTAGGTTGTCCTGATAACCTATCCTGTGCCACTGATCCACTGCTCTATTTCTTATCCAGTACCAAACGGTTTTGATGACTGCTGTTTTATAATATAGTTTTAGCAGATCTATATTTCCTGAAATATCTCAGGTGACTGCCTACCTTACCTGCCCCAGTCTCTATCTTTTAGAGCAATGAGAAAATATCTTTAAAAATTATTGAATTCTGAAAATATTATTCAAATTTATTCTCACCAGACTTGATATTATTGAATTCAGGCTCTTCTGATTGTATAATATAAGACCATATTTGTGACCCATTGAGAATATTTACAAATATTTTGCCATTTAAATTACACAAGAGGCATTTGATATTGTGGAACAAATACTGTGCTTGAAAGAAGTCTTGAAGAAGACTTGAAAGAAACTAAACATTAAATATTAGAATAAAGCCTAATCCTAAATTGTCTTCATAAAATCAATGGCAAAAGATTATTGATTCATACCACCTTTTGTGTTATAGAGTAGATTTACTGTGATGCCATTGAGTATAGGCAGTGAATATAGTTCCTGTGAGCATGGTATGAGTGAATGATATGGTAGTGCAAGAATGCTGTACTTAGAGAGGAAATAAAGCAGAGAATTTCTGTCTTGTATTGTCTATTTCGTCCTATATAATTTTCCTGCTGGACTTCTGGGAGCCAAGATGGTGGAATAAACAGTAAATCACTGTAACTCTCTGACAGTCATCTCCAAACAACCATAAAATAGCACCCTAAAACACTGGCACAACACTGGTGAGGAGCCTAAAGGTGAAAAAAGAGAAAAAAACAGGAAGAAAAATAGATGGAGGGAAATACACAATTAATAATCATAACTGAGTGTGAATGAGGTGAATTCTCCCATAAAACAGAAGCAGGCCATCAATTGGAGAATGGTTGAATAAATTATGGTATATGAATGTCATGGAATATTATTGTTCTGTAAGAAACGACCAGCAGGATGATTTCAGAGAGGCCTGAAGAGACTTGCATGAACTGATGCTGAGTGAAGTGAGCAGAACCAGGAGATCATTATACATGGCAACAACAAGACTATATGATGATCAATTCTGAAGGATGTGGCTCTCTTCAACAATGAAATGTTTCAAACCAGTTCCAATTGCTCAGTGATGAAGAAAGCCATATACACCCAGAGAGAAGGATCTGAATGTGGACCACAAACATAACATTTTCATGCTCTCTATTGATGTTTGCTTGCATTATGTTTCCCTTCTCAGATTTTTTTTCTTGTAGATCTGATTTTTCTTGTACAGCAAGATAACTATAAAAATATGTATACACATATTCAATTTGTCAAGTATTTTAACATAATTAACATGTAGTAGACTTCCTGCCATCTAGGGGAGGGGTGGGGACTAGGGGAGAAAAATTTGTAACAGACAACTTTGCAAGGGTCAATGTTGAAAAATTACCTATACATATGTTTTACAAATAAAAAGCTTTAATAAAATGGAAAAAATAAAAATAATTAATAATAAATAAATAAATAAAACAGAAGCAGAAAGAAACTGGAAACTGAATGGATGTCCAATTGGAGAATGGCTGAATAAATTATGATATATGAATGTTATGGAATATTATTGTTCTGTAAGAAACAATCAACAAGATGATTTCAGAGAGGCCTGGATTGACCTACAAGACTATATGATGATCAGTTCTGATGGACATAGTTCTCTTCAACAATTGGGTGATTCAGTTATGGAATATTATTGTTCTGTAAGAAATGACCAACAGGAGGATTTCAGAGAGGATTGGAGAGACTTGCATGAACTGATGCTGAGTGAAATCAGCAGAACCAGGAGAACATTATACACAGCAACAAGACTATACGATGATCAATTTTGATGGACATGGTTCTCTTCAACAATGATGTGATTCAAACCAGTTGTGCTGCGATGAAGATAGTCATATACATCCAGAGAGAGGCCTGTGGGAACTGAGAGTGAACCACAACACAGCATTTTAACGCTTTCTGTGAATATTTCCATGCATTCTGTTTTCCTTCTTAGGTTGTTTTTTTTTTTCTTCTTCTCTTTCTAGATCTGATGTTTCTTGTGCAGTAAGATAACTGTATAGATATGTATACATGTATTGTATTTGTCATATAATTTATCCTATCTAGCATGTATTAGATTACCTGTCATCTAGGGGTGGGGAGCGGGGGGAGGGAAAGGAAAAGCTTGGGAAAAAAAAGTCTTTTTTGCAAAGGTCAATGTTGAAAGGTCACTCATATGTTTTGCAAATAAAAAGCTTTATTAAAAGAAAAACAAAATTAAAAAAAAAACAAAAAAAAAAACAATTGGGTGATTCAAATCAGTTCCTATTGTTCAGCAATGAAGAAAGCCATATCCATTCAGAGAGAGCCCTGTGGAAACTGAATGTGGACCACAACAAAACATTTTAATGCTTTCTGTGGATGTTTGCTTGCATTTTGTTTTCCTTTCTTAAGTTGTTTTTTTTTCTCTTTCTAGATCCGATTCTTCTTGTGCTGCAAGATAACTGTATAAATATGTATACATATATTGGGTTTATCATATATTTTAACATATTTAATATGTATTAGACTACCTGCCTTCTAGGGGAGGGGGTGAGAGGAAGTAGGGAAAAATTTGAAACAGAAAGTTTTGCAAAGGTCAGTGTAGAAAAATTACTCGTGTGTTCTGTAAACAAAAAGCTTTAATTAAAATTAAAAAAAAAAACAGAAGCAGATAGCAGAGTAGATCAAAAACCAGAATTTTACAATAAACACTCTTGAAATAGAGGGGCACACAAGAAATTAGAGTAAGGAACTGGGGCAGAATTTATTATGCTTCAAATGAACTTTTAAAAAAAAAGCAGAGTTAGCAATATTGATATCAGACAAAGCAAAAGCTAAAATAGGCCTAATTAAAAGAGATAAGGGAGGATACTAATCCAGGTGTCTCTGATAAAGTCCTTATTTCTCAAATATATAATTTAATTTATAAGAATATGAACTATGTCCCAACTGATAAATGGTCAAAAGATATGAACAGGCAGTTTTCAGATGAAGAAATCAAAGCTATCTATAGACATAGGAAGAAGTATTCTAAATCACTTTTGATTAGAGAAATAAAAATTAAAACAACTCTAAGGTACCATCTTATACCTATAAGATTGGCTAATATAAGAAAATGATAAATGTTGAAGAGGATGTAGGAAAATTGGGCTTCTAATGAACTATTGGTTGAGTTATGAACTAGCAAGCAATTTACAACTATGCCCAAAGGGCAACCAAACTGTACATAATACAGCAATAACACTACTCAGTCTGTATCCCAAAGAGATCATAAAAAAGAACTTATAAGTACAAAAAAATGGACTCTGAATGAAGATTGAAGCATCCTCTTTTCCATTTACTCTTATTTTTTTCTTTTTTTTTTTCTTTTGATGTTTCTTCTTTCACAACTGTGATTAATATGAAAAAGTGTTCTACATGATAGTACATGTATAACCTATATCAAATTGCTTGCTGTTTTAGGAAAAAGGGAAAAAATTTGGAACTCAGTCTTTTAGAAGAATAATTGCTAAAAATTGTCTTGACATATAATTGAAAGAAATAAAATATTATTAAAAATAATTTTCCTTAAAATATTTTATTTTTCTTATGTCTTGCAGTTATGATATGCATAGATACTTAAAAGCTGAAAATTGTAGGTTTTAATTTTTTATTAAAGGCACAATCTACTTAAAGCTGTTAATTGAATCTATTAAAAAAGTGATTTTAGGAAAAATGATACTAATGAACCAGATAGTTCCATAGGAACAGAGATGATTAGAGGAAGTCTAGAGATAATTTCAAAAAGTACAAGCCAGATGGCATGGTTACCACTTGAAATACTAGCCTTTGACATCAGGTGGACCTGAATTCAAATTTTGCCTTAGACACTTAATAGTTGTGTGACCCTGCCTGCGTAACAGAACTGCTTGAATGAAAGTCTTATAGTTTTAGAGGGATGGTTATATTTATTAATGGTGGTTGAATCAGACTTATGTAGGGTATGCCCAAATTTCATTTAATTTGAGACAAATTAAAAACAAAGCCAAATTAAAAAAAAAACCCACTTTTACCCCTTTTGCTGTCCCATGAGATTTTTGTTTTGCCTCTTTAATTTTATTACAGTTTTGAAAACATGTCGTGCCTTTTCCATTCAGGGCTATAAGGTAAAAATCAGAGTTGTATGGTCAAATCAGGAAAAAAAAAAAAAAAAAACCCAGAATACATAAAATTTGGTTGGGGAACCTTATGGTGAAATATCTGACCTACATGAAGATTCAGATAACAGGGTCTTTTGGAAGATAGGAAAGATATTTTTCATTATTTATTGCTTAAGTTATGGTTATTTAATATTCTAGTGTTCTTTTACCCTCTAATTTCCCACCTTCCAGCCTACTTGAACAGTAGTTCAAGTTTCAAACTTGATGTCTTGGATTGTGTTTATTGATGATTGAATTAACATCTTGTTCATGGTTTCTCTTCTCTTTCCTCTTCTCTCCCTCCTTCTCTCTCTATACTTAGCTCAAATTCTACATCTTCTATGATGTCTTCCTTACTACTCCAGCAATCACTGTTTATAAGCTTTTGAAAATTTTTCTAATACTTCCAGCTTTCCCATACATTTTGACACTTATCTTGTATATGTCTTGTCTTCTGAATAATAATGTAGATAGACTTCTTGAGGCAAGGAATCTGGTCATTTCCTTCAATATTCTGCATGATCTGCTCTACTGTTACTTCTTTGCATTTGAAGTTACCTTTCATTTACATTGTATATATCCAAAATGCAAAATCTTTCTTTATTTAATATTTCCCTCCAGTTACATTTAAAGCAATTGTTTTTACATTATTAAGGTATTAGTGCACTATACTAAGGTATAGTCATTCCCTAATTATCTAAGAGAGCAATATAAGGCACTCTCATAGATTCTAGTTCTTGTCTTGTCTTTTTCTAATTTTTTTTTCTCTTCCTCTCTCCCTATTGCCACCTTAATTCCCTTCATAGGGTCAGGAAATTTGTTTTGCTTACCACTGTGCCCTTTCCAGCTGTATCCTCCCTCTTTAGCTACCTTAATCCCTTCCTTCTAGGTTGACCCCCTCTTTAGATTGGCATATGTCTATATCTACATATTTCTACATCTAGATATTTGTGTATGAGTTTGTGGGTTCAATCCTCTTTTGCCCATTTCAGTTTAGAGTTAAGTTCATCTAATGTCCACTCCAACTCTTTCCTTCATGTTTATATATTCTTCTCATGCATTCACTTATAAGGAATTGCAATTTCCTCCCCTTTCTTCTTTCTGAATTAGCGTATTCAGAATCTTCTGGTGTCTCATGAAAGAATGTTAGGGATTTCTGAGTTTCTGGGCTAGGGCTAGTTGAGTCTGAGTATTAGTCTATTTTATGCTGATTGCCTTCTGGAGCTTTTCTAGGTCCTTATCCTGGGGTTTTTTCAGGGAACCCCTCCTTTTTGCTACAAATGTCCTTTTTTTGGTCTCTTTGGGCCCCTCTTTGTTTGAAGAGTCCTTCTTCCTATTTTCTGTGACTTTTTATGCAATTCTGGTGGAAGACTTCACTTACTTCCATTTTTCATTGCATTTATTGATTATTATGGATTTGATGTGAACTTCATAATTTTTATCTTGAGTATATATGTAGGAACTGCACAGCCTGCCTCCTGCTTAGGCAGCCATCTTGGTTAAAAGTTCCTCTTTTCTCCCTTGGGACTATATTGAAGCCAACTCAGCCTGCTCCTTTTTTTTTTTCCTTTCCAAGGAACACCTATAAGGCATTTTTCCATTTAGCTACAACTCTTGTTTTCTGGTTTCTTTTATAGTGAAGTATATGATTTATTCTTTTTATAAAATATCAATTTATTAGTTGTATAAAGATTTCACATTTAAAACACCAACAGTTAAACATGTTCATTAATAGCATTAAAACTATCATTTTTTTTTTAGTAATTCCCTCATTTCTTAACAATGTAAACAGTTACTGTGTAAGCAAATGATGACTATAGGGGCCCATGACCGATTTTGTATTTTTATCTATTTCAGGATTGCCATGTCCAAAGAATTTCTAACAGTGACTAATATGTGCCTATCTCTTTGAGACTGTCTGTCAGACAACAGTTTTTATTAATAATATAGTCAGGACCTTTCCATTTTGTTGGAATTTGCAAGATCCTGTCCTTTGTATCTCCAGTTTTTATCACAGTGACTTGTACATAGTAGGTACTTAATACATGTTTGTTGAATTGATGTCAGAGTTTGTGCTTTGTTGATAAAGCCCTCAAGAACTTAGGTATCATCTCTGTGTTTTGATGAGATATTTAAGTAGGAAATTACAACTGTCATACCAAAAGACATATGCTTAACTGTAACTACTCAAATCTATATTCTTTTTCCTACAGATCCTGAGAGCCAATTGTATGACATTGGATATGTCCAAGAAGATCCCCCTGCCTGCCCTGATGAATTTGATGACTTTGTTACTTATGAGGCAAGTATCATGAAAAAATTAGGGGCTTGTGGTAGGAGGCATAATTAAAATAACCTGGTGTCTGGTATATAATGAATAGTTAAAAGTGATTGTTGAATTGAACTTAGTGTTAAGTAAGGACTCCATGATTTAGTTAAACAGACCAAACTGTGAAGAATATTTTAATTAATTTGCTTGTTTTAAATTTGGTTTAACAAAAGTTTGATTTTAAATTTGAATGTAAATTGTTTTGGTACACAATTTAGAAAAACTTTGTTGCCATAATGTTTTTTGACTTTCATCAGCCATAACTCTGTGTCATTTATCAGACTCTGATTAAGAACCTATCATGTGGAAGGTGTTATGCAGATCCTTGGAGAGGCATAAAGATCTCTGCCTTACAAGGAGAAAATGTGGACTAGTATCTGAAATGCTGGATTTAAGAATCAGGAAGGCTCGGATTCAAATTCCACCTCTTAACACTAGCTGTGGTGTTAAGAGCCAAACAAGCAGATTGACCAACCCTAAACTAAAACTTTGGAGCACACCTACATTGAGGTGGTGATATATAGATAATGATCGAGCAAAGAATATTGAGGAGTGGTCAGACAGGAAGGAGGAGGACCACGACAGAATAGTGTCATGAAATGTTAAAACAGAGAAAGTGGCCCCAGTAGGACAGGGTGGTCACCAGTGTTCAATTGCAGCAGAGAGGTCAGGTAGGATAAGGACTGAGAAAAAGACCATTAGATTTCGTGATTCAAAGATCATTGATAATTAACCACCAAGCCATTTAACTTTATTCACTGTCTCAGTTTCACCATTTATAAAATGAAAATAATTAACCTTAGAAGGTTGCGGTAAGGGTTAAGTGAAATACTATGTATAAAACATTTTACAAGTTTTAAAGTACTATAATTATAGGTTGGTATTGGGAGATGATACATTTATACTTAAAATATCCATATATGCGTGTATGTATATATATCTGAATATAATACAAATTTGAATATTAGTGCTGGATACTGTAATCATTAAGAAGGATTGGGATTAACTGCATAGGAGGAATACAAAGTACTGTGTAATCAAATGAGAGCAGATTGATTTTGTTGTTGTAGGTCTAATTGAAGCCTGACATGACTGAAAATATATGTGATATGCTCTCCTATAACTGCTTAATTAATTGAAGAAGAGCATCTAAGAGCTAGCTTTTATAAACTCATGCTTTGAGATATTAATGAGGCACCCTGTGTAAACTGTCTCAAAAGTCTGTTGTCAAATAGGAGGACAGAGCAGAATGTTATATTCTGTGATGTCAGAATCCCCTTTCTATTAGGTTACCAGAAAAGGGCAGCTCAGAGGACTGTGAGTTTTTATTTTATCAAAACTTTAAAACAAAAATTTCAACCATGTTAGAAAGATTGACCAATCTATGCTTTTTAACTGTCTTCTCTTCCTCCTTCCACATGTAACCAGGACTGTGGTTATAGTGACTTGTTTGTCATCCTTAATTGTAGGCCTTTTGTTCTCTACTAGTGTTGAATTTTACAGCCTGAAAGCACGGTTACTGAAGATACATTGTTAGAATTATTCTTTCACCAAACTCTTTGCTGGCTCCATAGAATAAAAATAGACACAAGGAGAATTAATATTTGGCTGTCTTCAAATGTTTTTTTTTTCTTTTTGCTGAGGCAAATGGGGTTAAGTGACTTGCCCAGGGTCACACAGTTAGGGAATGTTAAGTGTCTGAGACCAGATTTGAACCCAGGTCCTCCTGACTTCAGGGCTGGTGCTCTATCCACTGCGCCACCTAGCTGCCCCCTGTCTTCAAATGTTTTTAAGAAAGACTTTAAAATGTACTTCGGGCGTTTTGGAGATCCTATAAGTCATAAAGATTAACTTGTGATGAGGAAAAAGCATGAAACTTGGAGTTTGACTTTGGTCTTAGTTCAGAATTTTCTGCATCAAGGGCTATCTCCAATCGTCCTGATCTATATAGGTATGGCCCCTGGACCCAGGGGAAGAAAGTGAGGCTGATGATCTTGCATGGCCTCCGTTACTTAAATCTAATTCACTTGTTTCTCATGGATGGCATCACCTCCTTGATGTCATGGTCCTCTTTGAGAACAAAAGACAAACAGCAAGTTCGGAATTTTCCATTTCCTCGCTTTCTGAGTTGGGCAAATTATTTAACTTTAATTGGGCTTCAGGTTTTTGTTGTTGTTGTTGTTTGTTTTATAAAATGGGAGGATAGATCACCATCATCATCCTTATCACCATCATTTTCACAATAACCATTTGTATATGATTTTAGGAGCAGCTCTGTGTCTGTGGGTGGGGAGGGGAGTGAGAGTAGGGCTGAAAGAAAGCTGATCTTTGAGCTGGGAAACCTGTGTTCCTGGCTTTGTGGTGCTGTGAGGGGAGTGCCTGGCACTGATAGAGGGAATTTTCAAATTCAGGGGTCCCCTATAACAGTGATATTTGGGGCAGTTCCTTTTTATGCTTTTAGTGCTTTATCTGCATCATCTCATTTGATCATGTTATTATCCTTGTAAAGTAGTTACTATAAGTGTGATTATCCCTGGGGCTGAGAAAGGTTAAGTGATTTGTTGATAGCCAATCAATCAAGTATTTATTAAGTGCTTACACTTTGCTTGGCCCTGCTGGTATAGAGGTGAAACTTGAATGCAGGATTCTCCTGACTATAAGCCTAGTACTATTTCAGCCAGACTACCATGGCTTAGGCATTTAGATTGATCAGTCCTATGCTATCTCTGGGTTAGAGTGAACTAAATTTCTTGCCCTAAATCCTGTCTTTAGAGGGAATCCCTATGCTTTTACACTTGGGCACTAAGCTGGGAGATAGTCCTTTTATTGACCACTTTCCTGGTTCCATAGAATAAGAATAGACCCTTATCACTGAAGAAGGAAGGATATTTAAGGACACCACAATAGCCATACAATCAGAAAATACTCATTAAGTCCCTTCACTATATCTGACACTGTGCTACAAGCTGGGTATAAATAAGAATAGTGAGAGTCTCTGCCCTTAAGCAGCTTCCATTCTTCTTAGTGGATATAGCATATTCACATGTTAGTAAAGATATGACCTCTTCAAAATAAATACAAAGTGATTTGGGAAGGTGGGGTTCTAAAACCTAGAGGAATCAGTGCCATCAGTGAAAGGGCTGCACTTCCACACAGGGAAGTAGTGGTGCATGGAGACAGCCGATGGAATATCATGTATTGTGAGGAAACAGCAAGTGAGCCAGTTTGGCCAGAGCACAAAGTGTATGAAAGGGAGTAATATGTAATCTATCTAGGCTGGAAGAAAATGGAGCCACATAGTGAAGGACTTTAACTGCCAGAAGAGTTTATATTTTAGCTTGGAGTTTATGGGGAGCCCTACAAGCTTCTTGAACAAGGCAGTGATATGTTCTGAGTGGAAAGAGTATTTTAGTAGCTATGTGGAGAGTTAGATGTGAGTGAGCAAGCTGACCACACACATGAACCCAATTATTGAGGCTCTTAGTCCAGCCATAGATAATGAACCTGGATGAAGGTGGTGTTATGAATGTACAATAGGGGACAGTTGAGAAAGATGCTGAAGTAAAATTAACAAATTTGATGGATGTAAAGTAACACCCCATCCCAAATCACCAAGGCCTGGAGGTAGGATCTTTTCTTGTTCTTTGACCCCTACCCCAAAACATAAAACTCTGTAGGTTTTTTTCCCCAGTCTGCCCTTTTATATTTTGTTTTCCTCCACAAGGTGGTCCTTATTCATTTTAATTTAAATTCATTTAATGAATCTAATAATTTATTTTAATTTTGCCTACATCACAATATTACTTATTCTACCTCTGCCCTCATAAGATACACTGGTTTCAATAGCATCACCACTTTCTTCCAAGAATAGCAAATCTCTTTGCATTTATTGACCACTCATTGGCTAAAAATATTAAAAGCATGAATCATAAGCTTAGGTTTTAACATCAAGAAACCCTGATGCCAAATAAAAATTTGGTTCCTAGTGCTGGTAACTTTTCTTTTTGAAGTATTGCCTCCTTGAAATCTTAACAAGGGTACAAAAGAGTTATGTAATTATTGTGGTACATCTAAAAAATAATATAAAATTGTTGTGGGATGTGTAATTAATGTAAATGTAAACATATATGTATATACTTCATATGTGTTTATATGTATACTTGTATCAAAATTTGGTTTGGTATTAGTGTAGTTATGTATAATTATATTTAACTATTATATACATATCTTGAAAATTAATTGTATATATAATTTAGTTTTACATGTACATAATTTTATAATAGGTTCCATTCTTGAAATAAAAAAGAGAAAATGAGGGGTTTTTTGTGGAGGGAGGAATGGGGAGATAGGCCTATAATTTTACTAGTATGAGGATTTCCTTGTATGGAAATTCTGTTTACTGATGAGGATTGGCAGCTTTTCCGCTACTAAAATTTTTGATTAAATGACTTTTCCTATAGTCATAAAACTATTATTGTATGTCAGTGACAAAACTTGAACTCATATTTTCTTCACTCCAAATTAGGCCCTCTATTTCTTTTAAGGAGTTGAAATAAAATTTTAGACTTAAAACAATTTAAAGTAATTCCAGAAAGAGTTATCTTTCAATGGAGCTAATCCTCTTTATTTTGAATCTGGATAAATATTCAAAACTCTATTGTAGCTATTTTTTTGTTAAAAAATTTAATTTAGACTTTTGAAATGGTTCTTAATTGATATCTAAAATGTACAAACAACCACAATAGTGATCTCCTAATTTTGAGAGAAAGAATATGATATTTTCTTATTTCCTCCTTATATTTCTTTCGTATGGGTTTTGGTGTCACAAAAATCTAACAATCTTATAAATTAAGATTTTCAGAAACAAATCTCTTGAAAACAATATGGTATACTTTGAAAAAATTAGTTTTTATTTTCAGTCTGTGGTCAAAATAAACCAAAATATATTATGCTAATGGATAAAATGCATTTCCAAAATATGTGGCAATAGAAATGAAAAAGGTTCTTATTCTTACCATCCTTTTGATTCTCTATATTTAAAACCTATGTTGTAGGGTCTTTTTCAGTGGGTACCAAAGATCAGGACTTTTAAAACTTTTTCTATTTGTGACTTCTTTTTGCCCAAGAAATTTTTACATGACCCTAGGTATGTAGGTATATAAATCAAACATTTACTGATAATAAATCATAATTTTGTCATCCCCATATTTAGTTACAAGACCCCATATGGAGTTGTAATCCATAGTTTAAAAAGCTGAGCTATAGAGTAACTATATTTAATTTGACTTTACTCATAAGCTGTATAGAGGACTAAAAATAATTGATTTCATTTGAACACTTATTAAATACCCACTACATACAAAGCATTGTGTTGGCTGCTAAGAGAAGTAGTAATTATGACATTTCTGTCACTGTTTAAAGAAAGAAAGATTTGTGACATGTAAAATTATAGGAATTAAACCTTAAAGATTATTCCAACCTTTTCATTTTACAAATAAGGAAACTGATATCCACAGAGATTAAATGACTTGTTCAATGTAATAAAAATATTAAATAACAGAGCCAGGATTTTATCAGATTCCTTGACTCCAAAACCAACATTTTCTCTATTTTTCCATGTTTCTCAGAGGAACAAAATGAGATCTAGAAGATTTATGCTTTGCCTAAGGTTACACAGATTATAACTAGAAGGTCTTAAAGAATCTGTCTCTTTTCAGTTCAGAAAATATTTACTAAATAGATACTGTGTACAATGTATACGATAGTGGATGAGATATACTATGTAGAGTACCTGTTCTCATGAAATTTATTACCTAGTGGAAGTATATGTCATGCTTTTTAATAAACATAGGAGAAAATAATGCATAAATCAATGAAAGAAGTGCTAGATCAGGTAGGATATGATCATTATCAATGGAGGGAACCAGGAACATGATGTGATTATCCAGATTTATGCCTAAGAAAGATGTTTGGAGTTGATATAAAAAATGGTTTGAAGGAAGGAAAGTGGAGATGGGAAAGTATGCTAAGAGACTTTATATATAGTCCAGATGGATGGTACAACCTGTTACTAGGATGGTAGCAATGGAAATAGATAATATGAAATGGATGTTTTATAGTAGGATCAATAAAACCTGATAACTTATTGCAGATGAGATAATAGAAGAAACATTTATGGTAGCATTAAAGCTATGAGCTTGGGAGACTAAGTAGTCTTATTACTTATAGAAATAGTGAAATCAAGATCAGGTTTTGGAGGAAAGGTAGTAAATTCAGTTTGTATTGTTGCATTGGAGCTACCAGTAAAGCAGATCCTAAAAGCAGTTGAAAAATGTGAGCCTAGAGTTTGGGACAAGGCTCAAAGATCGAGATTCGGATTCCCTGGTATAGAGGTATAGTTCAAGGTGTATGAGTATAATAACATCAACAAGGGAGAAGATGGAAAGGTAGAGGAGAAGTTGAAGAAAGGATATTTGGTAAATATTACCTTAAAGGTAATTTATTAATTAAATTAAATTAATAATAATTTATTATCATATTTATAATTATAATAATAAATTAAATTAAAAGGTAAATATGCCTTAAGAATAGGAAAAGAAGCTATTGCAGTATAAGGAGCATTTAGAGAGGGATGAGAATGATATGAGTGTGTATGATGTCTCAGACACCAGAACAGAAATTTCTGTTCATCCTTTAAAACTCACTTCAAATGCTTCAAATCAATTACAATTGTTCAGTGAAGAAGGCCATACACACCCAGAGAGAGGGATGTGAAATATGGACCACAACATAACATTTTCATGTTCTCTATTGATATTTGCTTACATTGTATTTCCTTTATCGGATTATTCTCTCTTATAGATATGATTTCTCCTGAACAAAAAAATGATGTGTGGCAATAATAACTATACATATATTCGATTTAAGTATTCTAACATAATTATCATGTAGTGGATATCCTGCTATCTAGGGGAGGGGTGGAGAATAGAGGGGAAAAATTTGTAACAGAAAGCTTTGTAAGGGTTAATATTTAGGAATTGCCCATACATATGTTTTGCAAATAAAAAGTATTAATAAAAAAACCAAAAATTAAAAAAAATTTAAAAAAAAACCTCACTTCAAGTGCTACTTTCACAAAGTTTTTCTTTTTATGCTCCACCTCCTCAAATCAGTAGTGACCTTTTTCTCCTTAGGTGGCTAGTCTTTGCTTGTATCTTCTTAATATACTTCTTATATATTATTTATTTGTTAATAATTCATATGCAAAATTCCTTAGAAGTAAAAATCAGACATCTTTCATTTAATTTCATTCCTTTCATTCATTCATTTCATTAAGATCCAAGTCAAACCAAAAGCCTCATAGTTAAAACCTAGAATAGTTTTCTAAAAAATCATTTAATATTGGTCATTTCTAAGAATAGTAAAAATATCCATTTTCTCTAGAATAAATTGTTAATTGCCTTGACAAAATACAGGCTCTTTCAAAATACAAGCCCACTTTCTTCCATTATTTATTTGTTTATGTCAAAGTAATGGTACAGCTGATTATAGGGAACTATATTGCTTTGGAAGAATGTGATATCAATGTTACAGTTTATATTATTAGTTTATTTAAATTTTTACTGATTTCCTTTAGGCCCTTTAAGCTTTACCTGATTTCTTTTGAGTTTTCTTTGGGCTTCTGTTCAAGAACTAAATCTGCTTATCTTAGGCAATATAGACTCCTTAAATAGTATTAGTGTAGTAGTCTTGGACACTGCAATGCAACACTTCCCTCTACTGGTTATAAAGTGCTTATTTTTAGGCAAGGGCTCATAGAAGATTAAATTTTAAGATTTTCTCAAATTTTTGGAAATAAATTGTGTTCCTACAAAAAATTGAAAATAAATTTTATTAGAATTATGGAAATGCCTTTTAAAAAATTGATTATCTTTAGTAGAATTAAGGGAAAAGCTATTTAGTAACTTATTGAGAGAAATTCATCTTTTTGGTAGCTTTAAAATGCAAGCCTAGCTAATAACCTTTTATATTTTAAATTAAATAGCAGTTATTTAGATAGAAAGAACATATATTTTATCAAGACAATTTATAATTTATTATAGACAAATTAGGTACCTTACTTCTTTTTAAAGATGACCAACAAAGGAGGTTTAAAATTATTTTTTATAGAACTATTCTGATATTTAACACGTTATTGGCTTTTGCTTTGACATATCATAGTAACCAGGAACAAATTAAGTGAAAGATGTCTGATTTTGGTTATTTACTTAAAAGGAATTTGTTGGAGATGCCCTGACTTGGCCATTTTTTTAAAGTATACCTGCTACTATAATATGATCATAATCTAGTACATTGGTTTCCAGATATTCTCTACCTTTTGGCTACTTCCTTAATTATAGATTTCCTTATCCCTAAAATAACAGTTCTTCACACCCTTCATATAAGAACTCTCATAGATACCTACAGAGGTAAGACTGGACAGAAGGAGAAAAAATAGATGATGTTTAATCCTTTTGAGCATTCATTTTCATAGTTGTGGTAATTGGGGGGGGGATTTAGATTTTCCAAGTATGTCAGCAAAGTGACAAGGTTGGAGTGGTGAGGGTCATCTAGAATGTGGGAGAAAGAAGGAAATATCTGAAAGTTTCTGAAGGGAGTAATTGGCAAGGCACAAAGAGATCCAGGTCAAAGCAGAATTAATAGCATAGATAACACACAGAAATTGTTTCTATTATGCTTTCTTCCTTCTTGACTCTCTCACTGCTGCTTTCTTGATTATAGGGGGTAGAGGAGAATGTTAATAAAAATGATAGGGAAATGTGTTCACATATTGTTACCTTGAAGGTTAGTAGCTCAAGAACAAAAGCCTTTCTGTTTTGAGTGCTGAGGCTAGTTTGTTAAAACAAAACTCAACATGGAGTACTTCCTGAACTTTGCTTCCCTCCTCCTTTGGTTGGAAATAGCTGGATGTTTAATAGAGCATAACTGGGAGCAGATTAAACTTTTTTGAGATGGTGATACACCTCCAGGTGAACACACACGTTTCATGTGGAAGAGACTCCAATACTATTGCCCAAAACGAAAGCTAATAAAATCATGTTAGCTCAAAGAAACCAGAACTTAAGTGCAGTTGGGAATCTAATGTTGCAGGTAAGAAATTGTATCTGTCTTTAATAGAAAATAATTGATTTTGAAATAAATATTTTGTATAGCCATTTCAGCTCTCTTAAATGTATAGTAAAATTTTTTTTAAAAAATCTAACTACCAAGATGTAGGTGTCTGGAGCTAATTATTGGCATTCCTATTTGCTTTGGAAGAGGAGAGAGAATGTATATTATCTTTGCATACATAGAACATACTGAACTAGGACCACAAAATATTCATTTATTTTTAAGTTCTTAATTTGAAACTAACTCTTAATTTTTATGTTTCTTTGAAGAATGAGCTAATGTTAACTAATTAATTACATTTTGTCATATGGCATAGTAAATTTGTCCAAAGTCAAGATAGAATTGAACCATGTGAAGAAAAATCTTAAAGCCTTTATTTTAAAAGGTAGTAACTTGTTTAGTCAGCACTGAGTGTTAATATATTCACAGATCTCTAGATATTACTAAATCTTAGCTATTCAAAACTCAATTAATTCAGAGTTACTTTAGAATTCAGAATATAGGCTATCTAAATACACAATATATTTTAAATATTTTTTTTTCTAAATGAAAGACATGTATCTAGTTAGCTTGTGTGAGGGAGTTTTCCAAGTAAAAACGTAGAGAGGGCACCACTTATTAACAAAGGCCTAAAATTAATTCAGAAAAGATAGAAGTTTGAAAGACTTCAAGGAAATAACAAAAATAATCTTATTAGAAAAGTGGGACAAAAACATTTCTCTAATGTTAATTGGTTTGAAACTCAGGGGCTTTCATTAGGCCAATTATTAATTTTGATGCCCACAAACGAACTCTCTCCTCCTTTTCCAGCAGAACTCCTTTTAGACCTTGCACCTCTTAATCCTTTCCCCTTCAGTGTGTTGTTTCCTCAACTTTTCAAGGGGACTGTGGGCAACTTTTGTTATCTGACTAAATTTCCTAGCTCTATTGTTTATGTTTTAATATTTGTTTCTCACACTTGATCCTTCTGTCTCAAATTTTATATATTATATGTATGTATGTATTTATTTATATGCATATATATATATATATTCCCACTGGAAATGCTTTACCATATTCAGAAAACATTTAATGTGGACGTTTAATAAATAAAACAATTCTGGATTTAATGATCCCTGTGATACTCATTTATGACACTGAGGATTAATAAATGTGAAAGTGAAGTATCTTGTAAGTGAAAAAAACATATCAAAAATATAATTTGTATCTAATTTAACTTTTTTTGAATGGTAAAAAATAAGGAAGCTTTCTATAAGAAATGTGGAATTATCATGGGCAGAAGTTAGTATTTTTTTTTACTTAAGAATCTACATTTACTGATATTCAAATGCAGAGGATTAGATTCTCATACATGATGCTTTGAATCATGGAATCATATTGTATTAAAGCTGGAAGGAATCTTTGCCCTTATCTACCCTTGCTCCCTCTTTTTGTAGATGAAGAAACAGAAACTCAGAGATACAGTGTTTTGCCTAAGGTTACAAAGGTAGGATGCAAAAGAATGAGGATTCCAAGATTTCTGCTTCAGATTTTGTGTACAACAAGTCGATTGACTTTTAAAAAAAAATTCTTGTGTTGAAATTATTTCTGCAATTAGCCGTTTCTTTTAAGATGTAAAGTAGAGGGGCAGCTAGGTGGTGCAGTGGATAGAGCACCAGCCCTGAAGTCAGGAGGACCTGGGTTCAAATCTAGTCTGAGACACTTAACATTCCCTAGCTGTGTGACCCTGGGCAAGTCACTTAACCCCATTTGCCTCAGCAAAAAAAGCAAAAAAAAAAAAGATGTAAAGTAGATTAAAGTGTTATTTTTTAGAGGAACTTCAACTCAAGGTAATACTAGTAACTGATTGAACAGTTAAACATGATGTACTTGCAATTTGAATAAATATGTTTAATCTTTGTCACATCTATTTGTGGAGAAAAAAGTTTCAATAACAAAAATGACCTTTTCCTAACGTACTTCTTTGAGTTTATATTTTATTAAACCAAGCAAATCTTAGGTTACCTATCTTGGCATCAGAGATAGATGAGAGAAAAAAATATCATCAGTTTATTATAAAAAGTCCTTCAATCTATAAACTTAGATATTTTTAATTAACTCTTTTAAGAGAATAATAAAATTATTCTTTGTTTCTGATATTTGGAGAAAAATTGTCAAGATATCTTTTATTGGCTACTTCTTTCCCTTCTTGATCAAGTAAGAATAGTGTTTAATGTCTCAGACAAAATTCCTGTAGCTTGTCTGAGGGTTTATTAGTTAATGTTTGAAAAGGAAAACAGTTCTGTTCTAGGGCAGGTGGGGGGGGGGGGAACACAAACATGGTTTGTTAAGAAGAATCAGGTTATAGGGTAGCTAAGACTTGTATTAAGTGGTGTATAATTAGATTTTTTTTTTGGTGAACTCTAGAAGTTTGTTAAAATCTCTTCTAGCTCAGGATTCTGTGACTGTAGTTCTTAAAAGCTTCCAATTAGTGAATTATGTTGGATATTTATCATAAGTACTTACAAAATTATACTTTAAAAAACAATATTCCCAACAAAATGTGACGTGTTATCTACTATGTGGAAAGATGAATGTTTCAAGAGCAAAGTAATTTGTCAAAACAACTTTAAAAATTCCCTTTTCATTGAAATCTTATACTTCTTGTCCCCTGATTCTATGGCTCTAAATTTTTTTTATTTTAAAAATTTAAATTTGAACTTAATTACAAAAAAAATCATTTCCACCCACATAACAGAATACAAAAGAAAATTTTTAGTTTTTGCATAAACAAAATCAATGTAACCAAGATTAGGAAAGCAGAAAACTGAGGGAAGATTTTTTGCAGAAAGTATCTCTGATAAAATCCCCATTTGTCAAATTTATAAGACTACAGTTGATTAATGGTCAAGGGATATGAACAGGCAGTTTTCAGACAAAGAAATCAAAACTATTTATAATCATACAAAATTCTCTAGACCATTATTGATTAAAGAAATGCAAATTAAAACCACCTCACACCTATCAGATTGGCTAATGTGACAGAAAAGAAAAATGATAAATGTTGGGGGGATGTGGGAAAATTGGGATGCTAATGTACTATTGGTGGAGTTGTAAACTGATCAACTATTGGGCAAGCAGTTTGGAAGTATATCCAAAGTGTTATAAAACTGTGCATACCCTTTGATCTTACAATGCCACTATTAGATCTGTATCCTAAAAAGATTAAAAAGAAAAGGGGAAGGACCTATTTATAGAAAAATATTTGTTTATTTATTTTTATTTATTTTTAAATTTTTTTCTTTTTATTTGCAAAACATATGTATGGGTAATTCTTCAACATTAATCCTTACAAAGCTTCTGTTACAAATTTTTCCTCCCTACTCCTCACCCCTCCCCTAGATGGCAGGATATCTACTACATGTTAATTATGTTAAAATACTTGACAAATCGAATATATGTATACATATTTCCACACTTATTGTTGTGCAAGAAAAATCGTATCTACAAGAGAAAAATCAGATAAAGGAAACACATTGCAAGCAAACATCAATAGAGAGCATGAAAATGTTATGTTGTGGTCCACATTTCTGGGTGTATATGGCTTTCTTCAGTGAACAATTGGAAGTAGTTTGAAACATTAGAAAAATATTTATAGCAACTTTTTTTTGTGGTGACAAAGAATTGGAAATTGAAGGGATATCCAACAATTGGGGAATCGTTGAACAAGTTGAGGTATATAATTTTAATGAAATATTGTAAAAAAAAAATGACAGGCATGATGGTTTTAGAAAAAACCTGGACTTAACACAAAATGATGCAAAGTGAAGTGAGCAGAACTAGGAGAACATTGTCTTCAGTAACATAAGTATTATAAGATGCTCTTCTGTGAATGATTTAGGTATTCTCAGCAATACAATTATCTAAGACTGTTCTGAAGAACTCATGGTGAAAAATGCTATCTACCTACTGAGAGAGAACTGATAGATACACAGGATGAATTCAAACTGAAACATATTGATTTTCATTTATTTGTGTGTGTATATGTGTTTTCTTTCATAAGATAACTAATATGGAATGTGTTTTGTATGATTGTACATGTATAGTCTATGTCAAATTGCTTACTGTCTTAGAGGGGAGGAGAGAGAGAGAGGCAGGAAGATAATTTGAGAATTAAAATTTTTTAAATGGGCATTAATTGTTTTTACATAGTAATTGGGGGAAAATAAAAATGTTAATTTTTAAAAGCATGAATTCTATAGGAATCTTGGCCTCTAAGTCACACCATTTGCTTAAAATAAAAAAGTATATACATATTACTTTCAAAACTGTCCTAATTGTTTATGCTTCCTTCTGAATTTCCATCTGTTCTTTTCTGTGCATTTTAAAAAATGTTATGTCTCTCATTTTCTAAGATGCTATAATATTCCATTATATTCATATTCTATAATTTGTTCAACTATTCCCTAAGCAAATTAAGGCACTGTCTTTGGAGTTCTCAGGCTCTTTTCCCCTTCACCATTTTTTCTTTGCTCTTCTCCATCAGGAATTGGTTTTGCTTATCCCTATTCTCTCCTTGATATTATACTCCCTCCAGAGGGCTCCACATGTGCAAGAATGTTTGTGGCAGCCCATTTTGTAGTGGCTAGAAACTGGAAACTGAATAGATGCCCTTCAATTGGAGAATGGCTGAATAAATTATGGTATATGAATATTATGGAATATTATTGTTCTGTGAGAAATGACCAGCAGGATGATTTCAGAGAGGCCTGGAGAGACTTGCATGAACTGATGCTCAGTGAAGTGAGCAGAACCAGGAGATCATTATACACGGCAACAACAATACTATATGACGATCAATTCTGATGGACATGGCTCTCTTCAACAATGAAATGTTTCAAACCACTTCCAATTGTTCACTGAAGAAAGCCATATACACCCAGAGAGAGGGATGTGAAATGTGGACCACAACATAACATTCTCATACTCTTGATTGATGTTTGCTTACATTGTGTTTCCTTTAAACACATTGTGTTTCCTTTATCTGATATGTCTTTTGTGTAGATACGATTTTTCTTGTACAACAATGATAAGTTTGGAAATATGTATACATATATTCGATTTGCCAACTATTTTAACATAATTAACATATAGTGGATATCCTGCCATCTAGGGGAAGGGTGGGGAGTTGGGGGGAAAAATCTGTAACAGAAAGCTATGTAAGGGTTAATGTTGAAGAATTACCCATACATATGTTTTGCAAATAAAATAAAATAAAAAAAAAAGATATTATACTCCCTCCTAAAACATCTGTATTCCTGCTGTCCCTGCTTGGCTCCTTGTTGAGATTTACATATTTCTACATCAAATTTTGTAAATGTTTGTGAGTTCAACCTTCCTTTGTCCATTTCAAATAAGTATTAAGTTCATTTGAGGCCCACTCTCCCATCTCTTACTTCGTCTTCAACCTTCTCCTTCACTCACTGAAAGGGTAAGAAATATTATACCTATTCTACATGTGAAGTCACACAAAATATATTTCTATATTAGCCATGTTGCAAAAAAAAAAAGAAAAGAGAAAGTTAAAAAAAAAAAAATGCTTCAATCAGGAGTTCAGCAGTCTTTCTCTGGAGATGGATAGCATTTTTTGTCATGAGTCTGAAATTGTGACAAGCCATTGTATTGCTCTAAGTAACTTAGTCATTCTCAGTTAATGAGTGTTACTGATATTGCTGTTACTATGTAGTGTTCTTCTAAATCTGTTTACTTCACTTTGCCTCAGTTCATATAAGTCTTTTCCAGGTTTTCTGAAACCATTCTCTTCATCATTTCTTAAACCATAATAATATCCATCACAATCATATACTATAATTTGTTTAGCTATTGCCCAGTTGATAAGTATCTCCTCAACTTCCAATTCTATGCTACCATAAAAAGTAGTTTTCCTTCTTTTAAAAAAATTCTTAGGGTATATACCTAGTAATGATATTATTGGATCAAAGCCTATATCCCTTTGTGCATCATTTGAAATTATTCTCCAGAATAGTTGAACTAGTTCTCAGATCTGCATTAAAAATGCATTATTGTACTTCTTTTTCCACATCCTCTCCAGCATTTGTCACTTTCCTTTTTAGCCAATTTGATGGGTGGTGTCTCAAAGTAATTTTAATTTGTATTTCTCTATTAATTTAGAGCACTTTTTCATATAAGTAGAGTTAGCTTTGATTTCTTCTTCTGGAAACTATCAATTCATATTCTTTGTTTATCAATTGGGGAATGACTTTTAATTTTTATGTTTAACTCAGTTCCACATACATGCACACATATGTCGGTATGCATGTATACATATAAATATAGATAGATGAGAAATGAAATGTTTATTAGAGAAACTCATAAAAAAAATTCCTCCCAGTTTGCCATTTTTCATTCTAATTTTGGGTGCATTAATTTAGTTTGTGCAAACCTTTTTTAATTTAATGCATCAAAATTATCCTTTTAATCTCCTGTGATCCTCTTAAGCTTTCTGTTTGGTTATAAACACTTCCCTTATGCATAGCTCTGGTGGGTAATTTTTTTCATGTTCCCCTAATTTGCTTATGATATTACCCTTTATGTCTAAATCATGTACCCATTTTGAACTTATCTTGGTATATGGTATAAGCTGTTGGTCTATGCCCAGTTTCTGTAAGATTGCTTTCCAATTTTCTCAGCAGTTTTTATTAGATAGTAAATTCTTGTCCCAATAGTTTGAATTGTTGATTACTATGTTACTAGATTAGAATGATCATTTATTTACTCTGTTTATTGTGTGCCTAATCTATTGTCTTGATTAATCACTATTTCTTTTCCACAACAGGATAAAATGATTGATGATTACGGCTTGGTTTGTGATCTAATACTGCTAATCTGCATTTCTTTACTTTTTTTTTTTTTTTTTTTTGCTGAGGCAATTGGGGTTAAGTGACTTGCCCAGGATCACACAGCTAGAAAGTATTAAGTATCTGAGATCATTTAGAACTCAGGTCTTCCTGACTTCAGGACTAGTACTCTAGCCACTGCGCCACCTAGCTGCCCTTCCTTTACTTTTTTTTTCTTTGATTTGCTTGGTATTCTTGACCTTTTGTTTTTACAGATGAATTTTTTTTCAAGCTTTATAAAATTGTTTGGTAATTTGCTAAGTGGCACTAAATAAGTAAATTAATCTTGATGATACTGTCATTTTTATTATATTGATTTGACCTATACATGAGCAATTACTTTTTCACCATTTGTTTAGATCTATCTTTATTTGTGTGAAGAATGTTTTGTAATAGTTCATATAGTTCCTTTGTGTGTCTTGGCAGGTAGACTTACAAGTATTTTATACTGTCCGTAATTATTTTAAATAGAATTTCTCTCTTTCACCTGAGTTTTGTTGATAATAGATAAAAATGATGACTATTTATATGGAGTTATTTTATATCCTGCAATTTTGTTGAAGTTGTTAATTGGTTTGACTAATTTTTGAGTTGATTCTTTTGACATCTGTAAAAAATGTTAGTTTTGTTTCCTTGTTTCTTATGGTTATTCCTTCAATTTCTTTCTCTTATAAGCTAGCATTTCTAGCTTTTGAATAATTATGACAATAGATATCCTGGTCTCACTTCTTATCTTATTGGGAAAGTTTCTAATTTGTCCCATTACAGATAATGTTTGCTCTTGGTTTTAGTTTAAAATGTTCAGTTTAATAAACTATTGCTCTCTTTGGAACTATGCTCAAAAAGTTATCAAATTGTGCATACCCTCTGACCCAGCAGTGTTTCTATTGAGCCTATATCCCAAAGAGATCTTAAAGGAAAGAAAGGGCCCCATATGTGCAAGAATGTTTGTGGCAGCCCTTTTTGTAGTGGCTAGAAACTGGAAACTGAATGGATGCCCATCAATTGGAGAGTGGCTGAATAAATTATGGTATATGAATGTTATGGAATATTATTGTTCTATAAGAAACAATCAGCAGGATGATTTCAGAGAGGCCTGGAGAGACTTGCATGGACTGATGCTGAGTGAAATGAGCAGAACCAGGAGATCATTATATACGGCAACAACAAGACTATATGATGATCAATTCTGATGGACATGGCTCTCTTCAACAATGAAATGTTTTAAACCAGTTCCAGTTGTTCAGTAAAGAAAGCCATATACACCCAGAGAGAGGGATATGAAATGTGGACCACAACATAACATTTTCATGCTCTCTATTGATGTTTGCTTGTATTGTGTTTCCTTTCTCTGATTTTTTTTCTTGTAGATACGATTTTTCTTGCACAAGAATGTTAAGTGTGGAAATATGTATACATATATTCGATTTGTCAAGTATTTTAACAAAATTAACATGTAATGAATTTCCTGCCATCTAGGGGAGGGGTGGGGACTAGGGGGGGAAATTTTGTAACAGATAGCTTTGTGAGGGTCAATGTTGAAGAATTACCCATACATATGTTTTGCAAATAAAAAGCTTTAATAAAGAAAGAAAATAAATAAATAAATAAACTATTGCTCTCTTAGTTTTTACATTGAAAATCCCCCTCCCCCTTAAAAAAAAAATACAGGTGCTTGCCTAGAAAGGAAACCTCATTGCTGTCTCTGAACATAAAAAAAGACTGTCCCAAATGGGTGTTTTCAGAGCTAAGTAGTTCTCTCTCCCAAAATAGATTTTAAAAATCACAGAATGGTAGCACTAAAAGGAATCTTAAGGATCATTTGTCATCCCATCATTTTACAGATTAGGAGAAGAAAGATGGGAGAGACAGATTTACCCAAGTCCATGCACCTAGAACTAAGTCTAGAATATATATTTTCTAACTTCCTGTTAGTGTACTTTCCATTATATTAATTTAACTCTTTAAAATATAATGTCTAGGTGATTCCTATATTTTTGATTTTTAAATGAATTATTTAATTACTCCTTTTATTTAAAAAAGTGGGGGAACATAGGGAACTAGACAGATAAATCATGGAAATAAAATTACTATTACATACCTTGAGTTTATTTTAAAATTTGTATTAATATCTTTTTTATTACCTTTATTCCAAGTATATCATTCTCTTTTCCAGTATTAGAAAACTTGCCCTTGTAACAAAAAATAATAAGGGAAGGAGAAGGGGAGAAGCAATTCAACAAAACCAACTCATCAATTGAATCTTGTAGTTTATACAGTGTTCTATACTCCAGATCTCCTTCTTTCCCACCCTTATAAAGAAGGAAATGTGGTACATTATAAAATATCTTCTTCAGAGCCAAGTTAGATAATTATGGTAATACCATATTCAGTTTCAGGCTTGGTGGGTTTTTTTTGTTTTTTTGTTTTTGTTTTTGTTTTTGTTTTTTTTTTGATGTTATTCTTTTCCATTTTGCATTGTTGTAATGGTATATATTATTTT
The DNA here is from genome assembly GCA_023553655.1 of Myrmecobius fasciatus. Classification (NCBI taxonomy): domain Eukaryota; kingdom Metazoa; phylum Chordata; class Mammalia; order Dasyuromorphia; family Myrmecobiidae; genus Myrmecobius; species Myrmecobius fasciatus. The sequence goes on along the minus strand of JAJPUD010009372.1, from coordinate 7,986 downwards.
CCTAATTCTGCTTACTTTACTTTGCATATTTTTAATATCCTCTTATAGTTTCTCTGTATTCTTTATATTTATAATTCCATAAAGTGTAGTAATATTCTAGTTCTGTGGTATGCTCATGTACTTCGGTTTATTTAGCTTTCCTTGGTCAATAGCCATCTACATTGTTTCCAGATCTTTGCTGTTTAAAAATTCTGCTCTAAATATTCTGGTGAATATAGGATTTTTCTGTCTTTGACTTTTGGGTTATATAAACTCTAGAAATGGAATATCTGGTTAAAAGGGCACATGGCACATACTTAGATTTTAGGAAGGCATTTGGCAACATTTCTCATATCTTTATAGACAAGATAGATTTGATCTTGATGACAATTAGGTAGGATTAGAACTGGATGATTAACTGAGATTGTTCATTAATGAAACAGTATCATGGTTTGAAATGGTATATTTCTCAGTTCTGTTTTTGACCTTGTTTTGTTCAATATTTTGTTATTTTTTTTTGAATCTTGCGCATCAAATATGAATGATACGAAACTGAGAGGAATAAGTAATTTCACTGAATGACAGAATTGGGATAAAAAAAATCTAGATATGCTAGAACCATATCTAATAAAGTGAAAATTATTGAGGATAAAATGTAAAGTTCTATAGTTGGATTCAAAAACTCAAGTTAATAAGTACAGGTTAGAAGAAGTATGATTAGAAAGTTACTCAGATCATTATCAGTCAAGAATACAATAAGGTAACCAAAAAAAGGCCAGTGTGCTTTTAGGTTATATCAGTCAATCAACAAGTTCTTACTATATATGAGACATTGCAGTAAATGCTAAGAATACAAATAAAAACAAAAGACAGGCCCTCCTCTCAAAGAACTCATAGTCTTATTAATAGGGAGAAAACATCCAAACAACTATGTGTAAATAAGATATATACAGAATAGCACTAGTTTTGAGGGAATTTTTAACTTAAGGGTCTAAGTTTTTAACATTCAAATGAAATTTAGCATTTCTTTCAATTAACTTAAAAATATTTTTCTGAGAAGTCCATAGAATTGGTGCCATAGGGCTTATTGCACCGAAAAAGGTTAAGATTTCTTTTTTTTAATTTCTTTTTATTTTGTAATAGTATTTTATTTTTCCAAATACATACAAAGATGGTTTTTAACATTCACTTTTTTTTTAATCAACATTCACTCTTGAAAAATCTTATGTTCCAGATTTTTCTCCCTCTATCCCCTCTCCTTCTTCCCAAGACAGCAAGCAATCTGATATAGATTGAACATGGGCAATTCTTCTAAACATATTTCCATATTTGTTGTGCTGCACAAGAAAAATCAGATGAAAAGGGGAAAAGTGAAAGGAAAAAAACAAGCAAACAAACAACAAAAAAAAGCTGAAAATATATGCTTTGATCCACATTCAGTCTCCACAATTTTCTCTCTGGATGAAGATGGCATTCTCCATCATAAGTCTATTGGAATTGCCTTGAATCAAGGTTAAAGTTTCTCATTCATATTTCTGGATTGCATCAATAGAAGTACAGTATTTATGAATGAAGAAAGTAATAGCCTTGAGTACTCTTCTATAGTTGGAGCTAGATCACCTAGAATATCAGGTTCAGTTCTAAAAAAATACATATTAGAGAAAACACTGGTAAATCAAAAATGTGTGTTGAGTAAAGTGACCAAGATATTAAAAGACATGTGAAACAATATTATAGCAAAATCATTTGTAAAAACAAAACAAAAGTATGAATGTTTAGTTTGAAGAGATAAAACTTTGGGGAGACATTTTCAAGTATTTGAAAGATTGTGCCATAGAAAAACAATTTGATAAATTATGTTTGGAATCATCCAGGAGGCAGAAACTGGAGGATATTGGAAGGGAAGCAAATTTCAGCTCAATATTTTAAAAAATCCTAATAATTAGAATTTTACAGCAATGTAATTGGTATACTTTTTTTTATAATAGCTTTTTCTTTTTTTTTTGCTCCCCCACCAATTCTTCTAAACAGATTTCCACATTTATCATGCTGCACAAGAAAAATTAGATGAAAAATGAAAAAAATGAGAAAGAAAAAAAGCAAACAAACAATAACAAAAAAAGGTGAAAATGCTATGTTGCGATTCACACTGGGTCCCCACAATCCTCTCTCTGGATGCAGATGGCTCTCTCCATCACAAGTCTGTTGCAATTGACCTGAATCACCTCATTGTCGAAAAGAGTCAAGTCCATCAGAGTTAATCATCACATAGTCTTGTTGTTGCTGTGTACAATGTTCTCTTGATTCTACTCATTTCTTTTAGCATCAGTTCATGTAAGTCTCTCCAGGCCTCTCTGAAATCATCCTGCTGATAGTTTCTTATAGAACAATAATATTCCATTACATTCATGTACTATAACTTATTCAACCATTTTCCCAACTGATAAGCATCCACTCAGTAGGAATCAGTATATATACCTATACTCAAGACTAAATATAGTCTTAAAGTAGTTACAGTTATCTCCTCTACACTGATTTTTACCCATTGTGGTTTTGTTATATCAGAGTTGGTATATGAAATTAGATGGGCATTTTGGGGGAGTTTGCAAATGACATAGAAAAAGTTTAGAAACTCAGAAATACATAGAAATGTACAGTACTGTATAATATAACCTATGACCAAATATTAACCCAAATTTTACAATAAGGTACTGTAAACACCCCAAAAAAGAAAAAAATTCTTCTTTGGTATAAAGGGATAACTGTAGTTCTCTGGCACTGAAGGTTTTTAAACAAACTGGATAACCACTTGCATATATATATATATATAATGCTACAATAGCAATTACTTTTTAGCAAACCAGTTTTTTGCATTTTCTGTGCACTTTACAAATTTGTAAACCCAACAAACTTTCAAACCATAAAATAAATATTGATTACTTTTTTTGACCTACTTTAGTTTCTTCATTAAACTAAAATTTAGATTGTAAGCAGAGCATGTCATGCTTAATGATTACTTTTTAGTTTTCAGCTTTGTCGGTGGGTGGTAAAGGCCAAGTACTAATTGTATTTTTAGATAGGAACAGGAGAACTCATTAGGAATAGTCAGGAAGTGATACAACAAAATACTTTATCATTAAGCTTTCCCACTACAGAACTAAAGCATTTTGAAGAGATATTTCAAAAGGAGAGCAAAAATTTTAAAAGACAGTTACACCCATTCATTCCCCCCTCATTCTTAGATACACTTTATTTCCATGGATTTAGATTCACTTTAAAAGAATTTCAACATTAGGATCTACCCTTTGTACCATAAATTATTGTTTTGATGATCTCAACATGTTTAACTTTTAAAAGTCCTTTTTTGGATTCTGCTTTTAATCATAGAATGTTGGAGTTAAAAGAGACCTTAGAGATCATATAACCTATTTGTATTATAAATAAGCTGTCTGAAATTCAGAGAAGAGAATAGACTTGGCTAAGATCATCTTGCTAATTAATAGTAGAGCTTACTCCTACACAAGTATGTTTTCTGTTGTACTGAATGTTGTTTTTTTTTTTAATTCATACATATTCCAAATCATTTTTATAATGATTGACTTTTATATGGTTCAATTTTTTTTACTAATACTTTTTATTTGCAAAACATATGTATGGGTAATTCCTAAACAGTAATCCTTACAAAGCTTTCTGTTACAAAATTTTCCCCCCTACTCCCCACCCCTCCCCTAGATGGCAGGATATCCACTATATGTTAATTATGTTAGAATACTTAAGAAATCGAATATATGTATAGTTATTTCCACACATCATTTTTGTGCAGGAGAAATCATATCTATAAGAAAGAATAATCCTATAAAGGAAATACAATGCAAGCAAATATCAAGAGAACATGAAAATGTTATGTTGTGATCCACATTTCACATCCCTCTCTCTGGGTGCATATGGCTTTCTTCACCAAACAATTGGAACTGGTTTGAAGCTTTTTATTGTTGAAGAGAGTCATGTCCATCAGAACTGATCATCATATAGTCTTGTTGTTGCCGTGTATAATGATCTCCTGGTTCTGCTCACTTCACTCAGCATCAGTCCATGCAAGTCTCTCCAGGCCTCTCTGAAATCGTCCTGCTGGTCGTTTCTTACAGAGCAATAATATTCCATAACATTCATATACCATAATTTATTCAGCCACTCTCCAATTGATGGGCATCCATTCAGTTTCCAGTTTCTAGCCACTACAAAAAGAGCTGCCACAAACATTCTTGCACATGTGGGGTCCTTTCCTTCTTTTATTATTTCTTTGGGATATAAGCCCAATAGAAACACTGCTGGGTCAAAGGGTATGCCCAGTTTGATAGCTTTTTGAGCATAGCTCCAAATTGCTCTCCAGAATGGTTGGATCCATTCACAGTTCCACCAACAATGCATCAGTGTCCCAGTCTTCCCACATCCCCTCCAACATCTGTTGTTATCCTTTCCTATCATTTTAGCCAATCTGACAGGTGTGTAGTGGTACCTCAGAGCTATCTTAATTTGCATTTCTCTGATCAATAGTGATTTGGAGCATATGGTTCTATTTTTTTAAAAGAATTTGCAGGTAACTTGTTGCATAGTTGCAACTACTTGCATAGTTGACCAGTCAGCATAGCATGATAAAAAGAATACTGCTTTGAACAAGCATAGGCTCTAAGTCTTGACTCTGAACAAGTTATTTTATACCTCTGAAATGGAATTTTCCTCATCTAGAAAACAGGATTAATAATTCTTGATCTACCTCACAATATAGTTACCAAATAATTTTGTAAATCTTAAAAAATCAACTGCTTCTATTTCCTCATCCAATTCATTCATAGCTATTCAATAGTTAATATTAAGTTCTTAGGCACTATTCTAACTACTAGAGATAAACAAATACTTAAAACACAAACCAGATCTTAGGGAGTTTATAATCTAATAATTCAAATTTATGAACTAGCTTTTAGTACCATAAATATTGGAGAAGCAAGTAACACTTTAAAAAGTTTAAGCATCTATTTAATTTTTTTTGTATGATATGCTTATGTGTATGTTACCTTGTCTCCTCAATGACACTTTAATTAATTTTAGGTTAGTTTAATGAAGAGAGCAATGTAGGTTAGAAAAAGTAATCAATATTTATTTTATGGCTTTTTGTTGGGCTTAACAAATTTGTAAATTTGAGTTGTTTTCTGTTTCCTTCAGGATACCCAGCACAATGTTAGTTAGGTACAGCATCATTTTAAACAAATTCCTTCACTTAACAAATATTTACATGTCTATCATGTTGCAAGACCTCCTTCAAAATGTTAAATATGGTATGAAAACAAGTGTAAGGCATGATACTTGAATAAACTTTGTCCTTACTCCAGAAACTTTCAGCAAGGTTATGAATGAACATATTTATTAAGAGCTTACTGTGTATAAAGCACTGTGCTGAGTGCTAGGGAAACAAACAGAAAAGAGAATCCCATTCTAATAGAAGAGGTCACAAATAGGGAAAATTTCCATCTTAAATCTAATGGGAAAGTCCCTGGTCCTTAGGGTGCAATGGCAAAGCAGATTGTGCCTCATAAAATTTTATTTTAGGCATTTGACTAGACCAAGGACTTTGGTGACAATAATTTTCCAGGTCTTCAGGAGCAGTTGCCACACTACATTTCCACAGGGGTGGCTTCCTAGGATGATGACTATGGGTGCTATATTGGAAACACTGCTATTTCAAAGGTTCTTGAATTTAGGGTCTGAGAAGAGTCATGGTCAAGTGGTAGTAGTGGTAGTGATGGTAGTGGTATAACTTGTCTGGGCAACTGTAAACTTCTATGTCTCTTTCTCTCTCTCAGAATTCCCTCCTGTTTCTGTCAAAGTTATTTGACTACTTTGTGTGGAGCAGTTGGTTGTTAGGTGATGATGATGACTGGTCCTTAAGAGCAATTTGGAACTGTACCCAATGGGCTATAAAATTGTACACATCCTTTGATCCAGCAGTGTCACTACTGGGTCTGTATCCCAAAGAGATCATAAAAGAGGGGAAAGGACTCACAAGTGCAAAAATGTTTGTAGCAGCTCTTTTTATAACAGTACAGTATTGGAAATTGAGTGGATGCCCATCAATTGGGAAATGACTGGATAAGTTATGGTATATGAATGTAATGGAATATCATTTTTCTATAAGAAATGATGAGTAGGCTGACTTCAGAAAACCTGGAAAGAATTACAAGAACTGCTGTTGAGTGAAGGAGCAGAACCAAGAGGATATTATGTATAGTAACAAGAAGATTGATTATGTGATGATCAACTGTGATGGACTTGGCTCTTCTCAGCACTACTGTGATCCAAGAAAATTCTAATAGACTTAGGATGGAAAATGCCATTCACCTCCAGAGGAAGAACTATGGAGACTGAATGCAGATCAAAGTATACTATTTCCTTCCTTCCTCCCTTACTTCCTTCCTTTCTTCTTTCCCTCCCTCCTTCCTTCCCTCCCTCCTTCTTTTCCTCCTTCCTTTCCACGTTTGGGTTTCACAGGTAGTAAGTGTTAAGTGCCTGAGGTTGGATTTGAACTCAGGTCCTCTTGACTCTGGGATCAATACTCTATCCACTGCATCATCTAGCTACTCGTGAAGTATATACTATTTTCAGGTTTATTTGGTTTTTTTCTTGTGGTTTTGTTCTGATTGTTCTTTTATAACATGACAATATGGAAATATGTTTAAAATGATTGTACATGTATAATCTATATCAGATTGCTTCCTACCTTGAAGAGGGGGGAAAAATTTGAAATTCAGTCTTACAAAAATGAATGTCGAAAACTATCTTTACATATATTTGGAAAAATAAAATGCTATTGAAAAAAATTTTAAAAGGAATTACTTTTGAAAAATTTTTAAAAGGAATTACTTCCCTGGATGATGACAATAAGGGCTGAGCTGGAAGTAAGACTAGTGATCTGAGAAGGCAAAAAAAAGGGAAAAAATGGAGGGCATCCTAACAGTGGCAAGTTTTCCTGCTGCCTGGCTAGCCTGGATGGGGAACCTAAGAAATTATTTGTCAGTAATGAAGTATTTCCGAGTAAGTTTTTTTTTTTTTTTAATTCAGGTCCTTTTATTATAAATCATGGACTCTTTCCATCATGCTGACTTGAATTGACCATAGAGTACAGTGTCATATTGGTTTTTTTGTTTTTTGTTTTTTTTTTTATATATAAAGCTTTTTATTTACAAAACATGAGTGACCTTTCAACATTGACCTTTGCAAAAACTTTTTTTTCCCAAGCTTTTCCCCTCCTTCCCTCCACCCCCCACCCCTAGATGACAGGTAATCTAATACATGCTAAATAGGATAAATTATATGACAAATACAATACATATATACATATCTATACAATTATCTTACTGCACAAGAAACATCAGATCTAGAAAGAGAATAAGAAAAAACAACCTAAGAAGGAAAACAAAATGCATGGAAATATTCACAGAAAGCGTTAAAATGCTGTGTTGTGGTTCACTCTCAGTTCCCACAGGCCTCTCTCTGGATGTATATGACGATCTTCATCGCAGAACAACTTGTTTGAATCACATCATTGTTGAAGAGAACCATGACCATCAAAATTGATCATCGTATAGTCTTGTTGCTGTGTATAATGTTCTCCTGGTTCTGCTCATTTCACTCAGCAGCAGTTCATGCAAGTCTCTCCAGGCCTCTCTGAAATCGTCCCTCTGGTTGTTTCTTATAGAACAATAATATTCCATAACATTCATATACCATAATTTATTCAGCCATTCTCCAATTGATGGGCATCCTTTCAATTTCCAGTTTCTTGCCACTACAAAAAGGGCTGCCACAAACATTTTTGCACATGTGGGTCCCTTACCCTCCTTTAAAATCTCTTTGGGATATAGGCCCAGTAGAAACACTGCTGGGTCAAAGGGTATACACAGTTTGATAACTTTTTGAGCATAGCTCCAAATTGCTCTCCAGAATGGTTGGATC
>JAJPUD010009371.1:59565-75873 GCA_023553655.1 Myrmecobius fasciatus | reverse complement strand
GAAAGGAGGGGAAAAGCTTAGGAAAAAAAGTTTTTGCAAAGGTCAATGTAAAAAAATCACTCATATGTTTTGTAAATAAAAAGCTTTATAAAAAATTTCCCTTTATTTATAGGGTTGATAATGTTTTTAATAAGAATAAGTGCTGTATTTTGTCAAAAAATTTTTCTGCCTCTGTTGAGATAATCATATGATTTCTTTTTGTTTTGATATTGATATGGTCAATTCTACTAATAGTTTTCTTTATATTGAACTAGCTCTCTATTCCTCATATAAATCCCACCTGATCATATTATAATATTCTATAATCTCTTTGCTAATATTCTTTAAAAAATTTGAATCAATATTCATTAGGGAATGTAATATACATATATATGCATATATTATATATACACACATACATACATATATATGTATTTTAATTTTTTTCTGTTTTGGCTCTTCTTGTGAGGTTTCAACACCACATTTGTTTCATAAACCGAATTTTGTAGGACTCCTTCACCCATTTTTCCAAATAGTTTGTATAATATTAAAATTAATTGGTCTCTAAATGTTTGATAGAATTCAATTGTAAATGCATTTCATCCCAGAGATTTTTTTTCTTACGGAGTTCTTTGATTGCTTATTCTTTTTTTTTTTCCAAAATGGGATTATATATATATATATATGTATAGATATATATAAATCTTATTTCATTTTTATTACTCTAGACAATTTGTAATTTTGTAAATATTCATCTACTTCACTTAAATATCAGATTTGTTGGCATACAGTTTGGCAAAATATCTCATAATTATTGCTTTAATTTTCTCTTCATTGATGATGATGATCACCCTTTTTATTTTTGATACTGGTAACTTGGATTTTGTGTTTTCTTTTTTGTAAAAATCAAATTAAAGTTTGTCTATTTTATTTTTTCTCCATAAAACCAGCTCATTGTTTCATTTATTAGTTCAATGGTTTTCTTACTTTCAATTTTATTACTTTCTCCATTAATTTGGTGTTTAATTGGGGATTGTTTATTTTTCCTTTTCTAGCTTTATAAATTGCATACCCAATTCATTTATCTATGCTATATATATTTTATTCACATAAACATTTAAAGACATAAAATTTTTTTCAAATACTACTTTGGCTACAACTCATAAATTTTAATATATTGTCTCATGATTACCAGTTTTTGATTAAATCATTGATTGTTTCTATGATTTGTTGTTTGACACACTCATTATTTAGGATTACATTATTTAGTTATATATTATTTTTAATCTATCTTTCCATGGATCTTTATCACATGTAATTTGTTTTCATCATAATCTGAAAAGGATGCATTTAACATTTCTGATTTTCTGCATAAAAATGAACTAGTACATAGTACATCTGTAGGCTTGATTCAAAGATTATTTCTCTCTAGAGGAAAAACAAGTTAAAATTTTTGTACTTATGTCTACTTCTGATGGAGACAATTCCCAGTTTCCAAAAGGTACTCCAAAGACCTTTATTTTCAGACTTTATAGTCAAACAATGAAATCTTTCATTGTACACTTTATTTGATATAACTTTTTTTCTTCTCTTCAATTAGATTTTTTTAACAAATGTGACTTCTAACATATCAGAAATACACACTTGTACAGTTTGAACTGTATTCATATTATATGGAATTTTTTTGTTCTCAATGTGTTTCATAGTGTTCCCCAAATATAAATTTCACTATAAACATTTCTTACAATAGAAGGAAAGGAAAAGAATTATATTTTTACATTTCTTCTTATCTGTTTTCTTACCACATGCAATTTTCTCATAGTTATTTTAAGGGCATTAATACATAGTCCATCTAGTTATTTTTTGATTTTATTTGATTTTTTTTAAGGAAAAATAAGTATATAGGCATTTTCAAAAAGTTGACTGTAAGAAAAAAGTTGGCACATAAAAATATGACTAAACATACTCATGTGTATTCACCCTGTCTTCTGGTGTCATAGATCTTTATGTATACATAAGACCTCTCATAAATTTGTCATATTTGTTATCATTGTTCAATCATGCCTCCTTGTGACCCTATTTTTTCTGGGGGAGGGAAATTGTCTTGGCAAAGATCCTGGAATGGTTTTCTATTTTTCCACCTCATTTTATAGATCAGCAACTGAGGTAAACAGGATTAAGTGACTTGTCCAGGGTCATACAACTAGTAAATGTCTGAGGCTGTATTTGAACTCATAAAAATGAATCTTCCTGATTCTAAACCTGATTCTAAGTTGCCCTTGCATATATTTCCCCTGACATTTATTTGCATATGTCTTATCCCCTCACTTTACCATAAGCACTTTCAGAGAAGTAACAATTTTTGTTTCATCTTTATATATACCAATGTCTAAACATTATTTTTTCTTGAGTGAAGTTAATAAGTTGCCACTTTGTTTAATATCATATAATTTGTTCTTAATTCTGTATCTTATAGCCAATATATATGCTCTGAATTAATTAAGTTAATGATTCCCCATTTGTATTGTTTAATTTAAGCAGATAAAACTCTTAGGTGATTTAACTACTTAGGAGGTTTTGGGGGGCAGTTTTGTTTTTTCTTTTCTGCTGTAAGATAAAATGTTGCTCTGTTCTTAGCTGAAAGGCAAAATTTGTGTTCAATCTTTAATGACTAGATTTCTTTATGGTTTCAAGGCTTTTTCCTTCAATATGCCATCCAAGAAACTGTATTGAAGTAAAATTGTTCAAAAGGAAACATTTTATAGGCTTCATTGCCACAGATCCTGGCTTCCCAGTAAGATTTCAAAGACAGTCTGTTTGTGATTGAAATTGGAGGGATAGCCACAGAAAACTTATAGTTTATCAGACTGAATGACAAATATTCTTTGTTTAGTCAATTGTAGAACTAACTTATGGATACTAGGGAAGTAATTTCTTGAACTAGAAAGTGAAAGATATGATATTTAGCCATTTTTTTGATTTTTCATGAGAACTTTTTTTAGGAAACATATAAAGGTAGGAATAACTTTTTGTTTGTTTTTGTTTTACTTTGAAACTGTTTTACATGAAATGGACTTAGCCAATATAATTTTCCTATTCTTCCTGGATTTTAATATTTTTGTTTCTTGTGCCATATCTAATACCATCCAATTATGTTGGTAAAGATCATCCCATATAAACAATCTAGGGCATTTGTTAATAAGATGAAAAATTATGATTTATTTACTACCATCTATTTTTCCCCTTCCATAAAGATCAAAAGCCTCTAATTTTACTTTTACTCTCCTCTTCCTTTGTCTTTTCACTGCTCCATGTCATATCCCTCCCCCTTGTTTTCTTATAGGAGGTTTATAGTTAATTTTTTGTCTGAGGTGAAGAATGACCAATGGTCTGAACGTATTTCTTTCCTCCAGCAATCTGATGGTAAGCCTAGAAGTGCAGAGTCTGAATTCACTATTTGGAAATTAGCCTGTTTATAAAAAGTTCCAGGGAAAAAATAAAATAGAAGATCCCAGGCCTTTCTAGGCCCTAGTCCTATTTCTTTTTCTTAACAGGCTTCTCCTGCCAGACCCATCTCTGGGTGTGCTCACTTTCTTGGCCACATCCCCAGGGAAAACCTTTACAATTTATTTCTCAGGACACTGTGAGCACTTCCCTTTACCACATTTTGGGCTTTAGCCTTTGGGATTGAGGGAAACATCCACCTCAGGTACTTGTGAACCAGGTCCTTCTCATAGGGAGGGAGCAAACCTGCTGCTCCTTTCCTTAAACTGGGACAAAGGTTGGGTGGGGTGCTATTTTTTTTTCTTCAAAATTACTTTTGGGAAAAAAAAACTCTTTGATCAACTCTTCAACCTTTTCAATGTGGTCACTGGAGTGAGGCAGAATTTCTCTTTTAAATTAGTTTTCATGTGAAAAAAAAGTAAAGATTGTTCTAGTTAATTAGACTTATAGTGGGATGATGTGTGCAATGAAACAGGTTTTTATTGATGGTAATACTTTGTGAGAAAAGGTTTAACAATCACATGCTGCATAAATCCAGAAGAGAGCTAGCCCTGTAATGAAGAGGATGGAATTCTGAATCAGTTAACTCAGGGAATTTTCAAGGATAATTTTGAATATACCCAACTTCTACCCATAGTAACTGTCATTAATCCCCAGCACCTCCAAACCCCATAAACTACCAGATAAAATTTCTCATCTCCTCATCTATGAAAATATGTATATTATCCAAAGTGTCCCCACCAGACTTCTGAAAACCTGTTGTTTTGAAATCTGTAATGGAGAAAAGTTCATTTTCTTCACCATTCCAGGGTTTATGGAGAATAAGACTGGTTTTCTGGCTCATGGTCCCTTTGGAAGTTAGTCAGAATTCTCAACATTTTTTAAATATTCATTTTTCATTTCACTACACAATATTTTTTAGCTATCACTTAGTAAATAGTCTTTTAGCAGAGTATTTCACATTATTGCTGATGAGATGTTGGTAAAGTGAGAAAGTTTTGTTTTAGGCAGAGTCCAGTGGGAATGAGTATTTTGGTAGGGTAATCTTAGGTGCAATCTTTACTTTATTAGCTTTGTTTGATCAAAATTTTGATTTTTCTCAATTTATTCAGAGGGTATCAGGTCCCCAGAGAACTGGTTCACATGAACCAAACTTATAACAGACTGATTCATGAGTTAGAAAACCAGATTAAGAATTTACACTGAGAATATTACTTCCAATAAACTGGTAGACCCTTGTCAGCACATTCTAATTAAGGTCAGAAGGTTACTTAGGGAATATTATAGAATTAGAGTAAAGGGAGTTACATATCTTTAATGTGCAATTATAGCCTGATGATCCTACCTCCTACTGAAGGGATAAAACTGCCAAGTAGACCCAAATTCTCATATTAGCTGATCAAAAGATGATCTTTTGGGGATAATGCTAGAGATTGCTAAATTTGTATACAACTTTTTTTCTATATCCTTTTAAATCTTCAAAGTTTCTTTCATGATATAATTAATCCTGGAAAAAAATGCTACAATTTCTAAGATTACAGTTTACCTGGTATTATTTGCATTATTAAAACTAATGACTTCTTTTGTGGGGACTTAATTTTTTTTTTCTGAGATTTTAGAAGTACATAATTCCTATAAAAACATATACACAAACCATATCTTGGATGATTGTTTACTAGGAAGATTTGGCCATCTTAATTATTTGTTTATATACCTAAGTGCCATTTCTTGACTTTATCCTCCAGTTATGAGTGTCTGCCCTATTTTGCTTTGACATTAAAACTTCCCAGAAACTAACAACAAAGGGTAAAGTTACAACAAGCATATAAGTGACTTACTTTTTCTTCTCTCTTTCTTTGTTGCCCTATCATTTTTCTCTTATCCATGTTATAATTTTACAGTATATACATATATTTGTATAAGTATATACATTGTGCACACATACAAATAATACATATTAGATTTGTTTCCAACTTCTTTAGCATTTTTTACAAAAAGAACGAGAAAATAGAGAGACAATTTCCTTGCAAAGAATTATGTGTTATCTTGTCATCTCATTTTCATGTTTGTCTTGCTCTACTTTTATAACAAGGAAAGAGTATCTTATCTTTGAGTAACATTTTTCCTTTTGTTATCCAACCTGAGGTAGGCTAAAAAAACCAGAATAATTTAAAATGGAGTAGACTATTTCCTCACTAGTACTGATTTATTTTTTAAATAATAGCTTCTTATTTTCAAACAAAGATGAGTTTTCAACATTCACTTTTACAAAACCTTGTGTTCCAAAATTTTTCTCCCCTTCTCCCTACTTCCTCCCCTAGATAGCAAGGAATCCAAGATTTGTTAAACATATACAATTCTTCTATATATATATTTTTACATTTATCATGCTGCACAAGAAAAATCAGATCAAAAAGGAAACAAAAAACAAGTTTTCTCACTATTTTAATGAAACTGTTTAGAAATATTTAGAAACATTATTCATTTATTTGACACATCTTGGTAGTGTTTTGACATTTCTACTGTAACATCCTAGAAAAAGATTGGTATGGGTAAGGTTTGGTTATTTTCCTCTCTGTACTATGGAATTCTATTCTTCTTGCTCAATTGAAGAAGTAGTGCTTACTTAAAAGCTTGTGAAACAAGAGACTGTGGAACATGAAATAAAGATTTGATTTCCAAACAGGAAGATCCAATATACAAAATGACTTGGTAAAAGTGCCATCTACTTTTGACTTTTGTAGGAGAAGATTATGAAAGAAGAAGTGGGAGAAGAGAAAAAACAAAGGGCATGAATATTTTGTAGATACTATGGTGGGCTTTGGACTAGTGAAGCTAACAAGAAGTTGAATTGGGAAGAAAAAAACTGAAATAAAATTGCAAGGAGAGCAATTTTTGAGGACCAGAGAATGGTCTAGATTCTACTTTGAAGTTGGAAAGGAAGCAGAAGCAATAGTGATTAAAAAATTAAGAGGATAAAATAATATTGGAAAATAGGATCTGACAAAGGGAAGACCCAAGAAAGAAAAGGAAAAGGTAATTGGTGAACCAAGTCAAATAAGAAAAAAATAAGTAAAACAATTAGAAATAAAGCAAATTAACAGTCCAGATTTATGAGATGTTGAACAGACCTAGGGTATATAGTGTAACTGTGGAGTTAATGAAAATAAAGAAAGAAAATTGATGTGATCATTAAGTTATTGAGAGGATATTATTGACTATAAAGGACTTAGGACATAGAGTACTTAGGGGAAAATGTAACCAACTAAAATGGCTTTTTAAAAAAGGTATGCATTTTAAATAAATTCTAGAAAGTGGGGAAAATTGTGCAGTGACTTGTATCAATTACATGATGCTTTTATTTCTGTCATAACTAAGTGACTGCTGTGTTGCACATATAGGCTTATTTCCATCTTGGAAGGAAAAAGTGAAAATAAAATGATTGTTTTAGAGATTGCATGATTATACATGTATAACATATATTAAATTGCATTCTCAATGAGAGAGAATGAGCACGGAATAAAGGAGAATATCTGGAATTCTAAGTTTTAAGAACAAATGTTATATATTGTTTTTTATACATTACTGGAGAAAATAAAATACTTATTTTTTTCTTAAATCTTCAAAAAGAAATAAACATTAAATTAAGAAAAAATAGCTGAAAAGATTTGGAAAAGTCTTCTCTATGCTTCATGTTGTTAGGGGCAATGAAGCATGTTTAAAGGAAACAAATTCAATGGGAAAAGGGAATTTTAGGGTAGAAAAGGGGAAACTTTATGCTTGTCAAGATGAAGTAATATACTTGAGTATTACAATTGGGAAGAAAGAGGAGTAAAAGGATAAATGTGTACTAAATACTCAAAAATTGATTTGGAGATCTTCCTAAAGAGGAGAAAACTTTTGTTGGGGGTGGTTGGGATGATGATAAAATAAGAACTGAGATAAAATAAGAACTCAATTTTTATTTTACTTTTTTTTCTATCAAGGGGAATGATCTTTGCATTAGAAATGAGAGAACAAAAATATCTAATGAGATAATAAGTAAGTAGATAATAAAACACTCTATTCAGGCTATACTCCAATTTCTCTGGACTGTTTTTTTTTTTTTATCATGCATTACATAAAAATAAGTGAATAAATAAAAACTTTGTCTTGGAAGTGTACTTTTCTCTTGATCTCACACTGGAAGTACTTTTTACTCCTGTGGTCTTTTCCTCTGACTGATGCTTTTCTTCCAGAACATCCTTTTTGAGGAAGATGCCTTGACCAACAATATCTTAATTATTCTACAAGCCATGTTCCTAACTCTCTGACTTTCATTATCATAACCCTGAAGATGTATTTTCTTTTTCACCACACACCCTTCAGAATGTAAATTCCTTGAGGGCAGAGATATATTTTTTTCTTCCTGTATTTATATTTCTGGGGCTTAGAACAGTGCTTGTAATGTAGAAAATGTATATAAATGTCTTTTGACTTGATTAGACTTGACATGATAAAATAGACTTTTTACTAGCCTTGGTGAATTCAAGTTACCTGACCCAAGTGAATTACTTCCTCTGATCCTCAAAGAATTAATAAATGTGATTGCTGTCACAGTCAGTAATATTTGAAAGATTATGGAAGAGAAGAAAAGTTACACAATGCTGGAGAATTAAGAATGTACCAATTTTCACAAAAAGAAAAGGGGGAAGGGCTTTGAAAACTACAGTTCAGTTAACTTGACTTCAGTTCTTGGAAAAAATGATTCTATAGATAGTTGGTAAAGATTCAGAAAAGGAAAAAGTGATAACAAAAAGTCAGGATGGCTTCACCAAGAAAAGGTCATGTCATACTAACTTCATTTCCCATTTTAAGGATGATTAAACTAATGCATGAGGGGAATATTGTAGACATAGTTAATTTAAATTTTAGCAGTGTTTTGTATCCAAACTGTTCTAGTAGAAAAGATGAATACATGAGGGTTAGTTGATATTATAACTCAGTAGGCTCAGTCTTGGTTTAGTTCCAGGCAGATATCAAGAGTAGTGGTTAATGGTTAAATGTCAGCATCGCAGGAGGGATCTGATCTGGAGTATCACACAGATCTTTATTTGGTTCTGTGCTGCTTAAAATTTTTGTCAATGTCTTGATAAAGGCATAGATGTTATTTTTGACAAATGACACAAAGTTGGGAAAGAGTGTCAACAAATTACATGACAGAATTAGGATGCAGAAAAGTTTGACAGTCTATAAAAGTAGACTGAATATAATAAGATGAAATGAAATAAAGATAAATGTAAAGTATTATACTTGGATTAAAAAAATCAACTTAATAAATGTAAGATGTGGGAGGTATATACTTAGCATTTGCCATTAGAAAGATTTGAGAGTTTTAGTAGATTGTAATCTCAATATGAGACAGCAGTGTGAAGTGACAGCCAAAAAAGCTAATGCAATTTTGGGCTGCATTAAAAGAACTTCCAGTAATAAGAAATCCCACTGTACTCTGCTCTTGTCATATCTCATTTGGAGTATTGCATTCAGTTCTGGACATAACGGTTTAAGGACATGCTAAGCATGAGTGTCTAAAGAATGGCAACCAAGCTATTAAGATCAGTCATTTAATAAGTACTTACTGTGTGGCTAGCATTGTGCTAATTTATGGACCTGCAAAGAAAAACAGAGTCCATGCCCCCAATGGATTCATAATCTCATGGAGGCAACAGTATTCAAGCAACTATGTACGGACCAGATATGTATAATATAAATAGGAGGCAATCTTAAGAAAGCACTAGCAGTCAGAGGATGGAAACCTCTTTGTAGAAGGTAGGAACTGAATCTTGAAGGGAGCCAGGGAAATCAGGAGATAAAAATTCAGAAGAAAGAACATTCTAGACATGGGAGACAGCCATTGCAAAGGTATGGAATCAGGAAATGGAAAGTTGTTTAGGAGGAAGAGCAGGAAGGGTAGTATTGAAGGGAAATGAAGAGTAAGAAAACTGGAAAGGTATGAAAGGGTGAAGTAGTAAAGGCATTTAAAAGCTAAATAGGCTTTCAGATTTGATGCTAGAGGCAATAGTGAGCTCCTGAATCTTGAGTCCATATCATGAAAATTGGGTTAAAGAACTGGGGATATCTGTCTTGGAGAGGACTCAGTGTGACATGATAACTTTCAAGTTTTTGAAAGATTATTATGTAGTTAAAGGATAATTATGAGGTTTAGGAGGTTTAAATAACTTGTCTAATGCCACACTTCTTTTTTTTTATTAAAGCTTTTTATTTGTATAACATATGTATGGGTAGTTCCCCAGCATTGATCTTTACAAAGCTCTCCATTACAAAATTTACCCCCAGTCCCCTCCCCTCCCCTAGATGGCAGAGGAAGTCCACTACATGTTAATAATGTTGAAATACTTGACAAGTTGTGCAAGAAAAATCCTATCTACAAGGAAAAAAAAAAAGAAAATCAGAGAAAGGCAACACAATGCAAGCAGATGTCAATAGAGATCATGAAAATGTTACGTTGTGGTCCATATTTCATATCCCTCTCTCTGGGTGTATATGGTTTTCTTCAGTGAACAATTGGAACTGGTTTGAGACAATTCTTTGTTGCAGAGAGCCATGTCCATCAGAATTGATCATCATGTAATACTGTTGTTGCTGTGTATGATGATCTCCTGGTTCTGCTCGTTTCACTCAGCATCAGTTCATGCAAGTCCCTCCAGCCCTCTCTGAAATCGTACTGCTGGTCGTTTCTTACAGAGCAATAATATTCCATAACATTCATATACCTTAATTTATTCAGCCACTCTCCAATTGATGGGCATCCCTTGAGTTTCCAGTTTCTAGCCACTACAAAAAGGGCTGCCACAAACATTCTTGCACAAGTGGGTCCCTTTCCCTCCTCTAAGATCTCTTTGGGATATAGGCCCAGTAGGAATACTGCTGAGTCAAAGGGTATGCACAGTTTGATAACTTTTTGAGCATAGCTCCAAATTGCTCTCCAGAATGGTTGGATCTGTTCACAGTTCCACCAACAATGTATCAGTGTCCCAGTTTTCCCACATCCCCTCCAATATTCATCATTATCTTTTCCTGTCATTTTAGCCAATCTGACAGGTGTGTAGTGGTACCTCAGCGTTGTCTTAATTTGCATTTCTCTAATCAATAGTGATTTGGAGCAACTTTTCATATGACTAGAGATGGTTTTAATTACATCATCTGAAAATTGTCTGTTCATATCCCTTGACCACTTATCTATTGAAGACTGTAATGCCACACTTCTAATAAAGGGCCAAAACAGGTTACACTCCTATGACTTCATGTCCTGCCATTGTTCCACTCTGTTGCAGTTATATATGAGTCTTGGAGCAGGGATGAACTGTAAACACTTACTAAGATTCCTAAAGACTCAGCAGCCTAATTACTTGTGGAAAGGGGAGTAGTTCTCTTGGACCAGATGACCATCAGTAAGAGGATGAGTCTGAGTCTTGGTCCAGCTGGCCAGAAGATATCTATTTTTGAGAACAGTTCAAAACTGAGGGAAAATGTAAAATTCTTGCTTAGGATTCCTGCAAAATGCTTTATGAGGGTTAAGTATCAACCTTCCAAGAGATTATAACAGAAGGTATTATTGCTTGTAAAAATCCCTTTTCTGTCAAAATTATTTAATATTTGTTTTGTGTATGTTGGATACCTATACCATATCTGATTTATATTGTATATTAGTTCCTTTCTGTTCTTCTCTAGACATGAGCCAAAGCCTTAGCTTTAAGTAAATCATCATGGGAACAAAGCCAGAGAGTGCTAGAAAAGTGAGTCTAATTCTATTTGTTAGAGGCTAATTTTAAAACTGGGGCAGCTTGATGGCTCAGTAGTTAGAGATCTGGGCATGGCCTTAGAAAGACCTGAATTCAAATCTTGCTTCAGAAATTTACTAGCTGTATGAAGTCACTTAACCTCTACTTGCTTTGATCCACTGGAGAAGCAAATGGCAAAACAATCCAGCATCTTTGCTCCCCATGGCAAAGATGCCCCACAATGGACAGTATAGTCCACAGGATTACAAAGAGTTGAACACTCTTTGACTTAATTACTCAGTTCAACAGCTAGCAACGATCCAAGGACATGGGCCACCAAATTGAGAAAGGAGAGGGACACATGACTATTTATTGCTATGATAGGATTTTGAAAGTTATGACTCTTCTCATCTCTTTGAAGAGATTTTTGTAATGGAATAAAAGAAGCTTTTTCAGGTACAGAGATCAAACATAGCCTTAGGGGAAGATTTTAAGTATGTTTATAAGCTTAGAGGAAGGCGCCATTAGAAAAGAAAAAACTGAATATAAAAAAGAGGGAGGTTAATTAATGCAGCAAATTTCCAGAGGACACCAGGAACTGTGGAATCAAGAACAGGCTGAAAAACAAATTTAACCCTTTGAGAATGCAAGCAAGGAAGAAAATGTGGAAAGAAGCTTAGAAAATTTTTAGTATTGTGTTGAAGGAACTAATTCTTCTCAGTTAAAATATAGAATTTCCATTCTCAGTATATATAACCATATCCCATTCTAAACTAAATTTGTGAAATAAACTGGTTTATCTCTTGGTTGTCAGCATTACTTTATATATACTTTAAATTTACTTGTCCATTTATTCACTATCCTCCCCAGTTTCCTCAATAGAATGTAGAAATCAATTTAATGATATGGTAGAAGGCTGCTGATGTACTGGAAATATTTCCTTGATACTCAACATCACTTTTTAATTTAGGTTATTGATTGCCATTTTAGTGAGACAATAGTGTCAAATTTCTATTTTATGGATATTAACTTTTACTCAGTAGTATCCATCAGTAATTAATGGGCCTCTAAAGTGTCAGAAAACTTCAAGACATTCTCTGAAGTTGTTTAAATAGATGACAACTAGATTAAGTAGCTTTTTGCCTCAATTGCACTGTTTCTTGTAGAAAATTAATTGGAGGGAAGAGAGAGAGAGATTTGTTCAGTTCTTGGTGATTGGTGCCTGGAAAATTAAACTATCATTTTATGAACAAAAAAAGGAAAATATTAAAATAAAAATAGCTCTTATCCCATATAACTAAAAGGGTTTCTTATATTGTTTAAAATTTGGAAAGTAAAGAGAAAAGAACACCTTTGTATTTTTTTTAACTATTGCTTTTATTTCTCCAAATATAAGTGAACAAAAAAAATCCTTTGGATTCCCTGGTACAATTTTTGATATCTGGTACACTCTCTTGAATTTTCCTTTTCAACCTCAAAGCAGGAGAATTGAGACAATTTTTTTTAAATGACAGAACCACCCTAAGGTCTTTTTGACTGTTACTTTTCCCTTAAGTGTTCTGTGGGAGTTCTTGGGTTACAGAGAAAAGACCTACTAAATATTAAGGTGATTTTTTTTTTGAGAGATGACTTTTACTGCAATCTACTGATTTTTTTTTCCTTTGGGAAATACTTTGTTTTCTAGTTTACAATAAAGAGAATTTTCCCTTTGAAGCTTTTGGATTGGCAAGTTTAGAAATCCCAAATAACAGTGTGCTGGAGACCATTTTACCTCCTTGAAATGCATTTGCTCTGTTTCATCTTTACTTAGCTTATATTTCAAGGGACTTCCATGAAAAAGTACTCATTTGAAGCTGTGTCTATTTCTCCCTCCTTACTCTCACTATCCTTTCTTGCCTTCATTGTTTGATTTGTAGTCAACTTTTAAGTGATGGAGAAACTTCACAAGGTTCATTTGATCATTCATTATCTCCTATCCCTTTTCTTTTTATTTTGACTAACTAATAGATTCCATCCTCCATTTTTATTATCAAACCTTCATGTCAATAAAAGGATTGACCTTATTTCTTTTCTCTTTTTGTAATGTTTCAAAAGTTTTCATCCCCTTCTTTCCTGAAACTCTATTATAATTCTATTCTTTAAAATCTTTAATTGATTCTTTTAATTTTATATCACTCTAATTCTCCAACTTATTGCTACTTCCCTTCTTTCCACTCTTACTCAGCAAGTGATTCCTACTTATTATTTTTTTTAAAAGTATACCATACCTAGAATTAGAAAAGACTTCAAAGGCCATCCAAAACATTCTCTTCATTTTGTAAAAGAAAAAGAGGACTGAGGCTCAGGGAAGTAAATAAAAGAAAGTAACTCAGCAAAAACAAATCAGTATATGTATTAACACATATCTAATAGGATATATTGAATTTCACACCCAGAGGTCCTGACTTCTTCAAAGATAGGAGAAATAAGCATTTTTTTGAGTGCCCAAGTTTGGCCATTAGAATGACACAGTATCTTGACTCTTTTTATTGTGAGCATAACTTTTTTTACAAGGCAAACTCCATCAACGTTAATTATCTTTTTTCTGCATTCTGGATTAGAAATATCAGAATGTGGTATGGTTCCAGAGCCATACTGTTCTTCTGAATTATGGGAAAAAGAGACTCCCCATGAATTTCATTTAATTTGAAAGAAAAGAGCTGATTCTCTTTTTAAAGAGTCATAGAAAAGGTGGCAATTTATGTTATTTTCTTTACCTAAAACATTTTCCCCTTCCCTCTTTTACCTTTTTCAATCCCACCCACTCTACATTTTTTTCCTGAAGCCTTCTTTCCCTGCCTCATCAAGCTTCTGATCTCCCATTGTATTTTTAGTCAGCATAACACAATTTTGTACGGCAATATATCCTGTCTTCTCTTGCTCCTTCACTCTTCCATATGTGCCTGTCTTTTCTCTTTAATTAGATTATAAGCCATTTTGTGATAAAGACCATGTCTGTCACTTCTGTTTCACTCATGGTGCCTAACATTGTTCAAAGAAACATTAGACTCTTTTTGAGTGATTGATTGTATAGTCACAGAGAAGGGATAGGTTCTAATAACACAGTTGGAATACCTTTCTAGATGAATAGTTCCATTTTCTACCCTCCTCTTTTTCCTCCAGCTAGAGTTAAGTAACTGGGAATTTTCACTTGGAAAAAAAATTCAGTTGAGATGGGAGGGAAATGCATAGACTAGTCTGATTTGCTTGGTTAAAGTCATATCAAAAGGAAAAAAAGCTTATCTCAGAATCCAGATTATGTTCCTTTCATAAGACTGATGACTCCAATTTATTGGGGATGGTGGAGAAGGGGAGTCAGTAGCAGTCAAGAAGGGTGGTGAGGGTATATGTGAAGGACACTCAGGGTGATGTTATAAGCTGTTCATTTGGAGGAGAACCTTGACTTTTAGGGGAGTCAGTTTTATGCAGTTTCCAGCATGTCAGGCCCCAAGATTTTAGCTTTAATTCAAGGGGGAAGAGGCTCTGTCTTGGTTGATTTCAATCACACCAGGAAAGAGGGTCTATCAAAGGATATGGCTCAGCCTTTTGGTATGACTGATGACTTCTAGCACTAAGACGGCACGGTGGTATCAGATGTAGAGGGATAAAATTCCCAGAGGAGCAAAACATAGTACTTAGTAAGACAATTAAGCACAGGGTCAGTAGATCTGTTGTGAAAGTGAACTCTCCATATTTCAGTGCCCTGAAAAAAGTGCCAATTTCCCTACCTTAATAAATAACAACATTGCCTTTATCACATTCAGACTTTTCTCCTAGATACAAATGCATGTAATTTGAATATAAATCTATTATATATTAGATTATGTGAAAGAAGTATAAACAAGTTTCTTATTGTGACTCTATTTTGCATATATATTTGACTTTCCCCCATCCCACAATCCATCTGGAGTGACCATAGCTTCTTTGTGATGACCCTCTTCTCATGATCCTTTCCAAACTCCCTCTGGTTCTATATACAGATAGCTATAAGAGTTATATATTCAGTCCTCATTTCTCTCCTAAGCATCAGTCTTCAGTTGCCAATTAGCAGCTGGACATCGACTTCTGGATGTTCTATAAGTGTCTCACACTTAATGTATCTAAAATGAAACGTATTAATTTTCTCTTCAAACTGATACTTCTTACTAAATTTAGTGCACATACACCTAACCTTATGCTTATGATGCCTTTAAAAATAATGTAGTTTCCCTATTGAATTATTTTGACTGCATCAATTTTATTGTCTTATTTGAGATTATAATTAAAACTATTACACTTTAAGAGTCTCTTGAAGCACAATATATTTTGTTCTGTGCTCTCATATATACTTTCTGTATATATATGTTATATATGTTCTAAATGCATTTTCATATGTAGTAAATCAATTGCCTTTGATTTTCTATCATTTATTCTATTTCACCTGATTTATAAATGTAGAGAATTTAAAGCATTTGCATTTAGGGATTTATTTGTTAAGTGTATTGTCCTCCAATAGTTATATTTCTTTCTTTTATGTCAAAATTTTGTAGTTTACTTGGCTTATAAATCCAATCTCCTTTTCCCTCAGGTCTCCCCTACCATTAGTCAATCCAATTTCAACCTTCCTGAGTTTGCTTTTATTGCATTCTGTTCATCTCTGTATCTCTATCTCTGATTCTGTCTATTTGCTCTATTTTTCCCTTTCCCAGCCTAGATAAGAGTATGTTCTGAACTCTTTTTGTCCCCTTTCCACCTCAGCCATTCTTTGATTTTAATGATTTTAATATTCCCACTTTATAAAAAGTATTGCTTTCATTTCAATCACTTCTTATTTCTTTCCCTGTATAGCATTCCCTGTAATCTGTTCCCAAGGTTGTCAATACTTGATGGAGATACTGGAATGCATTGGGAAGTGTTTTGTAACCTTAAATAAGGAAGATTGATCCTCTTTGGGTTTTCTTTTCTTTTCTTCCTCCCTCCCTTCCTTCCTTCCTTCCTTCCTTCCTTCCTTCCTTCCTTCCTTCCT
>JAJPUD010009371.1:47515-59165 GCA_023553655.1 Myrmecobius fasciatus | reverse complement strand
CCTTCCTTCCTTCCTTCCTTCCTTCCTTCCGTCCTTCCTTCCTTCCTTCCTTCCTTCCTTCCTTCCTTCCTTCCTTCCTTCTTTCTTTCTTTCTTTCTTTCTTTCTTTCTTTCTTTCTTTCTTTCTTTCTTTCTTTCTTTCTTTCTTTCTTTGTCTTTCTTTCTTCATCTTTCTTTCTTTCTTCTTCTTTTCTTCTCCTCCTCTTCCTCCTCCTTCTCTTCCTCCTCCTCCTTTTCTTCCTCCTCCCCTCCTCCTCCTCCTCTTCCTTCTTCTTCCTCTTCCTCTTCCTTTTCTTCTTCTTCTTTTGTTTAAGAATTGGAGACACCTTGGAATACTTCTAGTTGAGGACTGGGAAATTACTTACTAGGAATTGACTGTGTGGGACAATATTAGCTCCTATTTTATGGGTTTCTTTGAAGCAAATCATAAAATCAAAAGAAATGATATATGTAAAGTGCTTTATAAGCCTTAAAGTACTACATAAATGCTAGTTGTTATCATTATTATTATGGCAGACACTATAAGTTTTCCTAAGAAGTACATGGTTCTAGGACTAAAAGAAATGTTTTTTCTACAGAATTGCAATTACACAACTAAAGCACATGTATTATATATAAAGGTTTTGATTTTGATGTAACAATATACAATTTCTTTGAGAATATTTCAAAATATAAAGATTTTGGAGAAGTTATAATTCTGATTCTTATGTTAAAAAGATTTGAAATTTCTATTTTTTCCACTTTTCATGGCTATAAACTGTAATGAAATTATTAAGCAGGCTTGAATTCTCAAATCTCTGCTTTTCATTGACTTTTATTTGCATTAAGTTTTTGAGAATTCAGTGAAATATTCTGTTATCTCCCTTCTCACCAACTTCATTATAATAACAAAGATTGAATATACAGTTTGCTATATTTTATCGTCTTCCTCCAGGTATAGCTGTAATATATAAATTCTCAGAATTGAAACTCTATCATGCCAATGTCAGTGACATTTGATATTGCCAACCCAGTAATATATCATAATTCTCCACAGCTTGAATTCCTTAATTCAGAAACATCAATATGAATTGTTATAGTAGTTATCTAGTAAATTCTATCACTGTTGATCAGTCTGGACAACATGCATTAAACTGTTTTTCATTCATCAGGGCTTGAGGGCCAGTTTCCCCCTTCCCCCTCATTCCACCCTAGAAGGTTGTGTGAAATTAATGTATATTGAAAAATAATCTAGACAGCTCAGATACCAGATATTTGAATTTAGTTTGGCTGCCTAAGTAACCCATGGTTAAAGTCCCTAATACAAAAGTAAGAATCTGATAAGTATTTATTGGATAAAAGAGGAATGAATGAATGCTGTTGGACAATTTTTAATGTCACTTTTTTATTTATTGACCAAACTCAATATTACAATTGGACCTAGAAGAGGTTCTGAAAGCTGAGAGGCAGCATTTTAGGCAGAAAGAATACTTAAGAGACATAAATTCTTTAATTTAAAAATTAAAAAAAAATTAAACTTTTCTAGTATAAGACAGTCATTTTGATAAGGAAATTTTAGTATTAATGCTGGCTTTACTCTTGTTTAGACTCCTACTTCATTATTACCCTACCCACCCACACATCATTCTGTAATGTGGTTTTTGTCTTTATAGTTCTTAAGATTAAGGCCATTTAGTTAAACCTTTTTAATTTATACCTAAGAAAACTGAAGATCAGAGGTCTTCTTCCTTGTCCAAAGTCACATAGTCCCGAGGAAGCTGGGCACTGAACCCAGATTAGTCTACCCTAAATCTTCCATTCTTTTTGTGATAACATCAATATATTTCTCCATCACTAAATCATTTCTACAAATAATTGTGCTTTACAATCCTTTCTTTTCAGACCCTGGTTTGCCAGTGAAGTTAAAGGTAATTCCAGCAGATTCAGAATACAGCAACCTCTGACAGTGAGATGCATGAAAGCTTCTACAGAATGACCTTTAAAACACAAATTGTGGGCAGGAATCTACATTGCACATAAGACTCAAGCCTTAATCTTTTGTCCTAGCATGTCAAAAGGGCTAAGTACAGTTAGGAAAAGATTTCCTTTTCAGCCACAAACTGCCTTTCAAAGATTCTGCAAAATAATATGAAAAATGGAGCTGGAAGCCAGCCAAACATTTTGCTGGTTTTGCTTTGGGTGTGAAAATGTTCCAATGGTTCTAAATACGGAAGATAATGTTATATTCTGGGAATGCCATGGTGTATTGTTATAGGATGTAATGTCACACTTAGGAACATTTGTTTTATGAAAAAGAATTTTAGTTGTGAGAATAATATCATGTAGAGTCTCTTGGAATATCCTGAAAACCTTGGCTCTACCTAAGGAGGAACATAAAATTTAGAATGAGAAAAAATGATGCATATTAGATCAGTTGAAAAATCAATCATCTTTTATTTAGGGGTAACATTTTTTCTTATATCTTACTATGATGTGGCAATTTGAGTATCCAAGTTTGTGCATGGCTTTTTCAAAGACTTTTTAGTATTACTAGCAAGAGTACAAGGTCATTCCTTTAGATTTGCAACGAGTTACTATTTAATTGATGAGTTCACCAAAGGAAGAACTCCATGCTTTTCTCAAAGAAAACTGAAACATATAGAAATTGTCTTTTTTTTCCTTTGGTATTTGCTCATTTTTTATTAATCTCTCACAGGCTTTGAGATAATGAGTTTTCAGTGATTTCCAAATTTCATGAAGTTATGCTTCATCTTTAAAGAAATCAAATCAAATTATATCCTCCCTCTCTGAATTTTTCATAATTTCTTATTCATTTTCTTAGCATATATTTTTCAAATATGGAAGAAAGAAAGGAGGAAGAAAATAAACATTTATTTAATGACTATTATGTTTCAGCACTGTATTAAGTGCTTTTACAAATATACTTTATTTGATGCTTATAACAAGATTGAGGTGGGATAGTTTCTGTTATTGTTCCAATTTTGTAGTTGAGCAAAATGAGGCAGCTAGAGCTTAAATGTCTTAGAATAGGTCACATAGCTAGTAAATATCTGTGACTGGGTTTGAACTTAAGTCTTCCTGATTCTAAATCTAGGGCTTTATCCACCTTGCCAATAATTGATAATATTAATAAAATTACAAGAAATTTTATAACAACGTGAAAACAAATGTCAAACATACAATAAATAAAATTTATGCAAACACAAATTTGCTATCATTCATGGTAAAAAATTTAAGACAATAAGACCAAAAGCATAACATTTCATATGTTGGAATTTCCATGTTATAAAAAACATTTCAAACAATTATCCATGACCATTCCTACCAGCTGTTTTGCTTGTTTAGATTCCACTATCATCATGCTCTTCTTCCCTTGCCCTTACTTCAAGATAAGCTCATCATCATGAAATTCATTATCAAGGAAATTGTTTCAGCTTTGATACTCATACTCTATCAGTGCCCTTAGTTGCATCTGCCTCTCTGATTGAAAGGCTGGCGAATAGAACAAAAAACTCCTCCCCCAAACTTCACTTTTTAGAGGGCTCATAATTTTCATAATTTATTTCCCATCAGCAATTCTGCTTATTTTTGACTCTGCTATCATTATTCGATGGCTCTAGATACTCTCTGGAACCTTTCCTTCTGGGGATGTCATCTGCAAGCAGGAAAAGGATGCCCCTTGGGGTAAAGTTGGTAAAGAAGTCCTGAGAGCTAAGAGAGAAGCAGGGAGTGAAGTAAGCATGACCTGAGTGGGTCTGATGAAAGAGTGGTTTGGGCTAGAGACAGGAGATCCCAAAAGGCCAGAAGTTGACAGAAAGCTGTGCTGAGGGGATAGATAGATGACGCTATCATTAATGGAGGAAATGACTACACAAAATTTGTGGTGTCATACTGAAACACCAAAGACTTTCAAGATTTTGTCAGATATTTTCATGGAAGTTGCCAGGATGCGGGCTCAGCTTTCCAGGGAATAGTGGTGTTTACTCCCTATTCTCCTGTGCCCCAGTTAAGTATTTGACATCCTTAACAAATCAACTAGGGTTCATTTGGCACATTTGTACATATCTACCACTCAATAAAGTTCTATGGGGTCCTAGAGCTGCTTAACCATTCTTTTTTCTTTTCAAGAAGCTCTCTCATGCTTTATGCTAAAAATTCTTAACTTCACTAGAAATAGTACAAAATATTTTCCTAAATGTCTTACAAAATGTTTCAGGAGTCCATCCAGGATAGTTCTTATAAAGTTCTCCAAATTAACAGTATTTTTGAGTGCTCAGACCTACTGATGATATGCCAGATTATAAGCATGTAAATGTAAAGTTTTTCAATGTAAAGTTTTTCAAATCCAACAGAGATATATTACACAAATTTTGTCATATACTATCATTTGCTTAATTCTTATGTGTTTGTCCTAATCTAAGCAACTAGAAAAACAATTGAAAATTGAAAAAAAAAGATGACTAAAAAATAGAAAAAAGGAAAAGAAAAAAAATAAACCAGCCCCTTCTTCTAAGAGCAAATAAGACTCAAAGGATAACCCAGAACTTGTATAACTTTCCAAAATGGGATTCGGAACTGGGAGTCCACTGGAAGTCAATTCCTCATCCTCAAGTTAGAAATAAAATATTCCTGGGTAAAAATTTTGCTGGCTTCTTTTAATACATGGATTACCTGAATTTTCTCTAGGAATCTTTGCAACATACATGGTAATTCAACTGGAATTCTGAACAATATTTTTTTCTCTGCATATTGAAACACACAGGCTAACTAAAATCTGCCCTTTTTCCAAGGGCCCTAACATCTTTTTTGGGGGCAATACAAATGGAATGCCAAACAACCAAATAGTAGGACAAGTAGGTAAACTCAGGGAATCCTTGAACAACTTGGGGACTCCTTAAAAGGGACTAAAGTCATAGGGTTAATTCAGAATCCCAGATATAATAAATTAAAAATACTGTTGGAGCTAGGGAGCTAGAACACTATACTTTCTCTCCACCAAGGGGTCTTTCTTAGCTATTGGGTGAGCTCTAACTAGGGCAAATCCTGGATTATATATAAAAAAGAGAATGTACACATGAGTATATTCCATCTCACTGTTGTATATTTTACTTTGTAGGTTCTGGAGAGAGCTACAGAAAAGTAGTAGGAGAAGTGGGATATGATATTTGCTTGGACAGTAGTTGATCAGTTAATAAAAATTATTAAATGGTTACTATTATACCAGATGCTGTGTTAAATTGGTAATACTAAGAAAGATAAACACAATCCCTCCCTTCAAGGAGCTCAGATTGAAATGAGGGAGAGAATATGTAAATAACTAAATTTAAGACCTATTAAGACTAAATGGAAGATATTTTTAGAAGAAGGCACTAGCAACTAGGAGAATCTGAAAGGCCTTCTGATGGAAGTAGTATTTAAAATGAGTTTTGAAAGAAGCCATAAGCCCAGGTAAGGGGAGAACATTTCCGACTTGCCGAAGAGACATGTCAAAAGCACCAAATGATGAAATAGAGAGGAGGCTCACCTGAGAAATGACAGGTAGACCAGTTTAGCTGATGATAATTATGGGTGATGAACTTTTTTGAAAGAGGATCATTGATCAGTCTATGTGGTTAAATATTGTAAGTAGAGTAAGATGACATATTTATTAGTTTGCTTTAGATATTATTTAATATATTTATCCAGAGACAAATGAGAAACTTCATCAATTGATAAAACATCATACTTGTATTCTCGAACTCTAACACTGAGATTAAATCCCATAATTTATATAATCATATTTTATAGACTTTCTATTTCCTCAGACAAAATCCAAACCCCAACATTGGCAATGCAGCTTATGGTTTCCAACTATGGTTTCTATCTTAGGAGAGTGGGGTCTTAGCAGGATGATTTCAGAGAGGCCTAGAAAGACTTGTATGAACTGATGCTAAGTGAAATGAGCAGAACTAGAAGATCAATATACACGGCAACAAGAGGATATGATGATCAATTCTGTTGGATGTGACTCTCTTCAACAATGAGATGTTTCAAACCAGTTCCAGTTGTTCAGTGGTGAAGAAAGCCATATACATCCAGGAAGAGGCCTGTGGGATCTGAGGGTGGAGCACAACATAACATTTTCACGCTCTCTATTGATGTTTGCTTGCATTATGTTTCCCTTCTCAG
The DNA here is from genome assembly GCA_023553655.1 of Myrmecobius fasciatus. Lineage (NCBI taxonomy): Eukaryota > Metazoa > Chordata > Mammalia > Dasyuromorphia > Myrmecobiidae > Myrmecobius > Myrmecobius fasciatus. Next base: position 52,998 of record JAJPUD010009371.1, on the reverse strand, counting down.
GTTTTTTTTTTTTTCTTGTAGATTCGATTCTTCTTGCACAGCAAGATAACTGTATGAATATGTATACACATAAAAAAAGGAGAGTGGGGTCTTCAAAATCAATTTATTGAACCATTTGTTCTTATACCCCAACAGTGTCTCTCCTCCTCTGATGAGCCTGATGTAATTCTGGAGTCTGTTTTCAAGCACACTGCAGTTGGTATTGTCCTGGAAGTCTTTTTAAATCTCTTTTGTTAAACATTGGGAAGAGGGGGTGGGAATTAAAGGAGTGCCTTCCTCAGAGAGTTATGTTAAGACCTTATATGCTGATCTCATCTGGGACAAATATTTCATGCAGATTAAATCTCCACTCAGCTGTTCAAGAAACTTCCACAATGTTTATTTGGTTTGGCTATGATGCCTTTGGTGACTGTTTTTATGATATCACCTTAGGCACATTGATTACCAAAAAATTCCTTTTAGCTGTAATGGCCCACAGACCAAGAGGTACCCTTTGCCTCTCAGAAAACAAACAAACAAACAAAAACTTTGGAAATGTGGTTTTCTGAGTGCAATTGGGGTTTCAGGGAGACCAGGATATCTAACAGAGATGAGTTGTGAGGTCCATGCGAAAATTTGACTTTGAAGCTTAGAAGATAAACTACCAACACTGGAGCTCTTCCAGTCATTTGGCAAGCTAGGAATAGTAAATGTTTCTCCAGTGAAGGAAAGGGAACAGTTGTTCCAAATTGATCTGCCAGGCCCCACACAAATATAAGAAACCCTTCAAAATGTAGGGCCTTTTGTGCTACTGGGCATTTTCTCTACTTAGCTCAATAAATGAGAGTCAAATCTACGTTTATGTGACTTCAAACACTAAGGCTTATGCTGCCAACACAGACTGTTATGATATCCTGCTGTTATTTTAAAGTGTTTTAGACACCCTGGGAGTTAAATACAAAGAAACAAACTCATTCCAAATAATAAAGATTTCAGGCAGTTGATTCCTTGCAAGGAAAGAAGAGGGAGGTCAGAAGATAAAAATTTTAATAAATCCTGTCCATTTTAGCCAGAATATAGTTGTATGAGGGGGGCTTTATATGATTATTTGTAAATCTGAAATGTTCAGAAAATACTTATTCCTTTTTTACTAATGCAGACAAAATGCAGTTTAATCCTATTTTGTACTTTCTTTACTATTCAGAATAGTCAAGAAACACCCAGGAAAATATGTGCTCTTTATAAAGCCTCTTAAATTCACATGATAGGAAAAAGTAATAATCCCTGAAGACAAGTATACTGTTACTTTTGTTATTTAATTTCAATTCAATTTCATTTGAATCAATTCAATTATATTGTAACTTTCTGACCATGTGACAAACAAAATGGACAACTGGACATTTCTCCCCCTCACTCACAACTTTTTACATCTCTCCAAAATTAGAATTATGTACAATATAGATAACATGATTTTAGCTCTCTTCATTGTCTAACACGTAAAGAATGCAAATGAGGTAATAATTCAATGAGTTAACAGTACAGTGAGCTACTCTCTAGCCTTTAACGTCTGCTTAGTAACCCATCGTACTTATCCTGCAGAAGGGCAATACAAACTGATTGAGGGTTTATAGCAGAATCCACCTTCTCTAGTGTCATTCAAATTCAAAAGTTTTCTCAAGTTGGAACAGCAATACATGTAGTGCTCTGTGCTACATTGAAGATTAGTTAGAGAGCTGAGGGACCTAGAGAACTGGGGGCAGGATGCATGTTGTGGTATGCACTGGAGGCCAGGGAAAGAGTCCCAAATCCAACTAGGACTAGTTCTGTTCATCTCCCCCTCCCTCCTACCCTGATCCTTGCAGAAATCAGTTGGGGCAAAATCTAAGGCTGGAGAGCTTGGCATTGTTTGGAATGGAAAAACCTGCAATAACTTTGAGTTGCAGACCCAAGGAAAATCACACTCAAAGAGGAAAGAATCAAAGTGAGTGTTAGGAAACTATAAGAAAAAAGGAAGACTGAAATTATGAAAGATTTAAGGAAAAAAACTTAATTAAAGACCTTAAACATAAAAATGGGGCCTCCAAATTACATTAAAAAGTCTATACATATATACATATAAATATATGTATATATATATGTAATATGTAAATATTGTAAATATTGCAAGACGAAGGACAATGCATATATAGGTGATAAGGAAGAAGACTCTGTAGATTCCTAGTAAAGCATGGAACCATGGCAGGATGTTCCTGAATTATTTATATAATAGTTTTCACTTAAAATATCTCATAATATTTTATTCCCAAACAAAAAAAAAATAATTCACCATTCAGAAGTAGTCACCACCAGTTTCCTGAAAAATTTAAAAGAGAAATAAGGATTATGAAAGTAGAAGTTATGGTGTGAACAACAGAAACAATTGGCAGAACAGGAAAAGTTAAATTTATTCTACCAAATCTCACCATACAAAAAAAAAAGAAGATAAGTGATTGGGAATACAAAAATGCAAATGTGAAGCACAATCTGGAAGAAGAGAACCAAAAATTAATAAGTTAAAGGAAAACACAATATCCATATTAACAAACATACTGAGCTTGAAAACAGCTTATGTAGAAACAAGTGGGGATTATAAATCAGAAGAACATGACAAGTGAAAAGCAAAACAAAGTATGTGGTAAATAATACAAGAAAATTTACCAGAACCTTTGACATGAAAAATTAAAGTGCCAATGCAAGGAATTAACAGAATACCTTAAGGAAAACAAAATAAAACAAAAATCTACGCTGTAAATTTCAAGATACATTAACAATTTCATTGAAAAACAACAAATTCTGCAAGCAACCAAGAAAGCAACATTCACATAAAAAAGGAAAAGAAAAAATATTTTATTTTATATTTATTTATTTATTATACATATAATTTTAAACTTTGTTTCCTTTTTTTTATAAAGCTTTTTATTTACAAAACATATGAGTGATTTTTCAACATTGACCTTTGCAAAAACTTTTTTTCCCAAGCTTTTCCCCTCCTTCCCCCCACTCCCCACCCCTAGATAACAGGTGATCTAATACATGCTAAATAGGATAAATTATATGACAAATCCAGTACATGTATACATATCTACACAGTTATCTTACTGCACAAGAAACATCAGATCTAGAAAGAGAAGAAGAAAAAAACAACCTAAGAAGGAAAACAAAATGCATGGAAATATTCACAGAAAGCGTTAAAATGCTGTGTTGTGGTTCACACTCAGTTCCCACAGGACTCTCTCTGGATGTATATGACTATCTTCATCGCTGAACAACTGGTTTGAATCACATCATTGTTGAAGAGAACCATGTCCATCAGAATTGATCATCGTATAGTCTTGTTGTTGTGTATAATGTTCTCCTGATTTCACTCAGCATCAGTTCATGCAAGTCTCTCCAGGCCTCTCTGAAATCCTCCTGTTGGTCGTTTGTTACAGAACAATAATATTCCATAACATTCATATACCATAATTTATTCAGCCACTCTCCAATTGATGGGCATCCTTTCAGTTTCCAGTTTCTTGCCACTACAAAAAGGGCTGCCACAAACATTTTTGCACATGTGGGTCCCTTTCCCTCCTTTAAAATCTCTTTGGGATATAGGCCCAGTAGAAACACTGCTGGGTCAAAGGGTATGCACAGTTTGATAACTTTTTGAGCATAGCTCCAAATTGCTCTCCAGAATGGTTGGATCCGTTCACAGTTCCACCAACAATGTATTAGTGTCCCAGTTTTCCCACATCCCCTCCAACATTCATCGTTATCTTTTCCTGTCATTTTAGCCAATCTGACAGGTGTGTAGTGGTATCTCAGAGTTGTCTTAATTTGTATTTCTCTGATCAATAGTGACTTGGAGCGCCTTTTCATGTGACCGGAAATAGTTTCAATTTCTTCGTCTGAAAATTGTCTGTTCATATCTTTTGATCATTTATCCATTGGAGAATGGTTTGAATTCTTATATATTTGAGTCAATTCTCGATATATTTTAGAAATGAGGCCTTTATCAGAACCTTTGGATGTAAAAATATTTTCCCAGTTTACTGCTACCCTTCTAATCTTGTCTGAATTCATTTTGTTTGTACAAAAACTTTTCAACTTGATATAGTCAAACTTATCTATTTTGTGATTAATGATGACCTCTAGTTCTTCTTTGGTCACAAATTCCTTCCCCCTCCACAGGTCTGAGAGGTAAACCATCCTACATTGTTCTAATTTGTTTATAATGTCATTCTTTATGCCTAGATCATGAATCCATTTTGACCTTATCTTGGTATATGGTGTTAGGTGTGGGTCAATGCCTAATTTCTTCCATACTAGTTTCCAATTATCCCAGCAGATTTTGTCAAATAGTGAGTTTTTATCCCAAAAACTGAAGTCTCTGGGTTTATCAAACACTAGATTACTATTGTCATTGAGTATTTTGTTCTGTGAACCTAACCTATTCCATTGATCCACTACTCTATTTCTTATCCAGTACCAAATGGTTTTGGTGACCACTGCTTTATAATATAGTTTTAGATCTGGAGCAGCTAGGCCACCCTCATTTGCATTTTTTTCATTAATTCCCTGGAAATTCTTGACCTTTTGTTTTTCCAGATGAATTTTGTTGTTATTTTTTCTAGGTCAGTTAAATAATCTCTTGGGAGTTTGATTGGTATAGCACTAAATAGATAGATTAGTTTAGGTAGTATTGCCATCTTTATTATATTCGCTCGACCTATCCAAGAGCACTTGATGTTTTTCCAATTGTTTAGATCTGACTTTATTTGTGTGGAGAGTGTTTTGTAGTTTTGCTCATATAGATCCTGACTTTCCCTTGGCAGATATATTCCCAAATATTTTATACTATCGATAGTTATTTTGAATGGAATTTCTCTTTGTATCTCTTGCTGTTGCATTTTGTTGGTGATGTATAAAAATGCTGATGATTTATGTGGATTTATTTTGTATCCTGCAACTTTGCTGAAGTTGTGGATTAATTTTAATAGTTTTTTAGTTGATTCTCTAGGGTTCTCTAAGTAGACCATCATATCATCTGCAAAGAGTGATAATTTGGTTTCCTCATGACCTACTCTAATTCCTTTAATCTCTTTTTCTTGTCTTATTGCCAAGGCTAGCATTTCTAATACAATATTGAACAGTAATGGTGATAGTGGACAACCTTGTTTCACCCCTGATCTTATTGGGAATGGTTCCAGTTTATCACCATTACATATGATGCGAGCTGATGGTTTTAAATAGATGCTACCGACTATTTTAAGGAAAAGTCCATTAATTCCTATACTCTCTAATGTTTTTAATAGGAATGGATGTTGGATTTTATCAAATGCTTTTTCTGCATCTATTGAGATTATCATATGTTTTTTGTTAATTTGGTTATTAATATAGTCAATTATGTTAATAGTTTTCCTAATATTGAACCATCCCTGCATTCCTGGTATAAATCCTACTTGGTCATGGTGTATTATTCT
>JAJPUD010009371.1:30391-42515 GCA_023553655.1 Myrmecobius fasciatus | reverse complement strand
TCATTCTAGCTGGGTAACTTATTCTTGGCTGTAATCCAGGTTCCTTTGCCCTTCGTAATATCTGATTCCAAGCCCTTCGATCCTTCAAAGTAGAAGCTGCTAGGTCCTGTGTGATCCTAATTGTGGCTCCCTGATATTTAAATTGTTTCTTTCTGGCTTCTCGTAATATCTTTTCCTTGGTATGATAGTTCTGGAATTTAGCAACGATATTTCTGGGGGACTTAATTTTTGGGTTTCTTTCAGGAGGTGATCGGTGGATTTTTTCAAGGAGTATTTTGCCTTCTGGGTCTAAAATATCAGGGCAGTTTTCTTTTATGATTTCCTGGAAGATAGTGTCTAGGTTCTTTTTTTCATCATGGCTTTCAGGAAGCCCTATAATCTTTAGATTGTCTCTCCTAGATCTATTTTCCAGGTCAGTTGTTTTTCCTAGGAGATATTTCATGTTTTTCTCTATCTTTTCATTTTTTTGTTTTTGTTCGACTGATTCTTGAAGTCTTGATGAGTCATTCATTTCCAATTGTTCGATTCTAATTTTTAATGTCTTATTTTCTTCAGTTACTGTTTTTAGTTCCTTTTGCAATTGACCAATTACATTTTTTTGTTCATTGCATTCTTTTTCCATTTTTTATTTTATTTTGCAGTGATCTCATTTCGTTTCCCCATGTTTCTTCTAACTCTCTTTTAAGATTTTTTATGCAGTCTTCAAAGAAAGCCTTGTGACATGGAGATAAGTTTATGTCTCTCTTTGGAGCTTTTTCTGGAGTTGCTTTACCTTTAGGGGCCTCAGGATTTGAGGTCTGTTCTTCCCTCTCTCCATAAAAGTTGTCTATGGTGAGAGCTCTTTTTGGTTTTTTATTCATTTTTTTTAAAGGTGTGAGGTCTGTTTAGGGCAAAGGTGGGACAGCTGCTTTAATTTGCCCTGGGGCAGTTCTGCTGATTGAGTTATTTCAGGAACTGGGCAGTTCTGCTGATTGAATTATGTTAGGTACTGGGCAGCTCCCCTGATTGAATTATTTCTAGTGCTGATCAGTCCTGTTGATTGATTGATTGCTTTAAGGTGCTCTGTAATGGCAGCTAGGTCCCATGCTCATCAGGGGTTCAGTGGTTCACAATCTACCCCCCACAAAAGGCAGACCCTCCAAACCACCTGCCCACAATCAGGACAGATTGGTCCAAGAGGCCCTCGGAAGACTCCCAGGTGTGTGAAAAGCACAAAGCTCCGACTCCTGTTCCAGCTCCCTGCTCCAGCTCCATGCCCCGGTCTCCCTGTGCTACAGTCTGGGTTCAGCAGACCACCCCCCTGCCCAATTAAAACAGACCTGTTTTGAGGTTCTTCCAGAGTATCTTCTTCTAGAATCGTGTTGTCCTCCAGATATTTTGGATTTTTTTGCTTCAGAATCAGTCTAGAGGCTTCATATTTTGTTGGTTTGAGGGAAGGTTAGAGGAGGTTACAGAGACTCCTGTCTGATGTCCGCCACCATGGCTCCACCCCCGAAGGAAGTCAAAATATTTTATTTTTTTGGTGAGACAGGGTTAAATTACTTGCCTAGGATCACACAGCTAGTTTTAAATGTCTGAGGCCCAATTTGAAGGCAGGTCCTCCTGACTTCAGGCCAGTGCTCTATCCACTACACCATCCAGTTGCCCCCAGAAGGAAAATTTTAGTAATACAAAACTATTCTGAAGCTACTAGAAACTACAGAAGAGAGTGGAATAACATATTTTGAAAAGCAAAAAAGCTTAAAAGACAACTCAAAGTGACCTATACCCCAAATCTGGGCAAAGTCCTTTTGAAAAGAAATGTATTTTCAATAAAAACTGAAGCTAAAAACATCCTTATAAAGAAAACCAGAACTAATGACATCATTTGCTTATCAAACCCCTCAGAACAACAGAAATATAAAACAAATAAATAATGACTGGAACAAAAAAAATGAAAGAGTTAAAACATTTCTTTCTAAATACAAACAGGGAGATGAGGGGGAAAGGAAAAATCAAATGGAAGTGATGATAAAGAAATAAGCCTGGGGCAGCTAGATCCCTGAAGTCAGGAAGACCTGAGTTCAAATTTGGTCTCAGACACTTAATACTTCCTAGCTGTGTGACCCTGGGAAAGTCACAACCCCAATTGCCTCAGCAAAAAAAAAAAAAAAAGGCCTGAAACTTAACCACAATTAAGGTGGTGAAAAAACATTTTTTTTTCTTTACAAGTCAAATACAAGCAGCAAGCAGGGGAGATGTGGAAAGTAGGAAGAATGTGGAGGAGAATATGTGATATACCCAAGTCAAGTCAAGTCAAAGGCTTAATGATACCTGTAATCTCTCAAGAAGAAGAGATCCTAAAGGACAATGGGTGAGGAGGCAAAAAAAAAAGATTATAAGTAGAAAAAAACATAAGGGGAAATCATTGTTTTAAATGATGGGAGTGGGTAACACCAATGAATGCTCCCATAAAAGAAGAGAGCAATTATAAAAGGGGAAAAGGGGAGTTTAAAATGGATATAATCTGTAGGGATTTGGTCCTTAGAAAGATCATTCATGTTTCCCTAACAGAAAGAAAATGTAAGCTCTTGGAGGCACCCAACATCCAGAATATTGGGGAGGTCAAGGGAGGAGATTTCAATACAAATAGGAAAAATGACTATTGGAAGGCAAAAGTTAATAATAAACTGCCTGATCCTAAAGAAAAGTAAGTTCCTACCAGGGAGCAATAACCTCCCTCTTATCTGCAGAAATAGATGTTTTTTAAGAGTGAGGAACAACAGAGATAGAAGCAATATCTCAAGAGAATAATATAGAAACCGTTTAGATGAAGATGAAGGAGCCCCAAATAGGTATCTTATAAATTTTAATTCCACAAAAAATACTGATAATAGATCAAATAAATTTAAAAGCCATGAATTAAAGAAGAAAAGTTTAGAATAGAATTAAGAAGAGAATTAAAGAAATAAATATTTTAGAAAACAGAAACACCAAAAAATGAAATTAAAAAACAATTAACAAAAGAAGTTAAAGAGAAGAGAAAAAAGAATTTTACTTTTTTAATTATGTAAAGGGAAAAAACAGGAAGAGAAATAACTAGTTAAAATCAAGAAAGAAAAAAACAACTAATAAATTGACAAAACTTAAAAACAAAGTAAAGGAGTAATATATTAAAGGGGGAGGACTCAAGAAAGAAAGTTGGGAGAATAGGATTATATTAAAGTTAAGGTAAAAAAGCTGAAGAAAAATGTTAATGTATTTAGAGAAGAACAGAGAAAATATTAATTTAGGGAAAACAATATTACAAACAAATAGATGAGCATGTTTTAAAAATCCTTACTTTTTTGATTTATTGTTTTAAGGATAATTTATATATGTTTAAAGAATGACACATGTTAGAGGCAGGTAGTTAGTGCAGTGGACAGAGTCCCAGCCTGAAGTCAGGAGGACCCAAGCTCAAATCTGTACTCAGCCATCCAACAACTGGTGTGACCCTGGGCAAGTCACCGAACCCCAATTGCCTCAGCAAAGACAACAACAACAACAAACAAACGACAAAAAAAATTATTGCACATATTTAGCCTACATTGGACCATCTGCTGTCTGGGGGATGGGATGAAGATGGAGACAGAAGGAAGGAGAAAGATTTGGAACACAAGATTCTACAGAGGCAAATGTCAAAAACTATCTTTGCCTGTATTTTGAAAAATAAAAAGTTATTATTATAAAAAATGAAGTTAATTTATATAACACAACAAAATTTATAAAGTTCTCCTACCTTTGGCAGATTCAGTGCTCAGCCTATTCTGCCTTTCAAGAACTATCTAGCCTCAAACAAACACACTCTAAGTCCTCAGATCCCATAAGATATATTTAATGGCAGTCTTTGGACATCAATGGCCTGTTGGGAGAAATCTGTCTATTTTTTTTTAATTAAAGCTTTTAATTTTCAAAACACATGCATGGATAATTTTTCAACATTAATCCCTGCCAAACCTAGAGCTCCAATTTTGCCCCCGTTTCCCCACCCCTTCCCTAGAAGGCAAGAAATCCAGTATATGTCAAACATGGTAGAAATATATGGTAAATCAAATATATACATACATATTTATACAATTATATTGCTGCACATGAAAAATCAAATCAAATGGGAAAAATGAGAAAGAAAATAAAATGCAAGCAAACAATAAAAAGAGTGAAAATGCTATGTTGTGAACCATAATAATTTTGCACATCCTCTCTCTGGGTGTAGATGGCTCTTTTCATCACAAGATCATTGGAACTAGTGTGAATCATTTCATTGTTGAAGAGAGCCAAGTCCATCAGAATTGATCATCATATAATCTTTTTTAATCAACATTATTGAAATATTAAATGATAAAGTAGGCTATCTGACAATTACTTTGATACTGAAGTGATAAGAAGTGAGGATTGGAAAAAAAATGGAAAATATGAAGAATAAGGAATGAGAGATAAGAATCTTTTAGATTCTATTAAAGAAGTCTCATATTTATACATGATGGATATTTTCTTTGAGGACAGAAATGAAATAATCTAGATATGTTAGCACCTAATAAAATCCTTTAAAAATGTCTTATTTTAGTAGTCAGAAACTTGCTACTGCTATGAAATTATTCCTGAATTGACTATTTTTGCATAGTCAGACCATTTACTTGGTAAAATTAAGATTTACATAAAACTAGAACAAAGAATAAAAATATGAAAAGAAAACTATGGTGTACAGTGAAAATACTACAATTTGATCCATTTAAACAAATTGTTTATAATACAAATTGAATAGAAATGGGGAAAAAAGACAAATATTGACTATAACTATTTCAAACAGAAAATTAACCAATGTAAAACAATTGTTTTAATGAAAAGACTAAAGATCTCAAAACAATGTTTTAGTCCCAAACATATGACTTCCTTGCCAAATGAAGAGATGTGTAAGTCAGTGACAACACTGGTTTAGAATTTGCTAAATTTATAAACTCTTAGAATAAAGAATAGTGGAAGATTCTGGGCTAAATCACTTCAAAAAAGAGTAAAGCACTTAAAGATAAAACCAAGTTGAAGAATGCATGGAAAGAGATCAACTAAGTAAAACCCATCAGAGAACATTTTAAAGATGAAAGAGAAAGCTGTGCCCCAAAAGAAGTAAGAAGAGAGGAGGGAACTTTATAAAATTCTATTCCAAACTTGTTTTCATATTAAAAGACAATAGACTTAAAATATGGTTGGGAAGTCTGAGATATTTTTATGGGAGGAGGTAGAACTTAAATACAAGTCAATGAATGAATTTTGTGGGATAAATTTTCATAGTAGAAAGTTGAATAAATAGGGAGAAGAGAAGTAAGAGAAAGATGGGCATTTATTTGGAGTCCACGGGGAACATTGAAAAGATTTAAATTCTTATTCACCAAGAGAAGGTAGGAATGTGAGAAAATAGAAATGATGGAAGAATTAGAGGGTTAAGAATAAGAAACTGGGGGAATGTTATGTTTATAATTCCACTGAAAAGCATTCTTATGGAAGCTGGTTCCTGCAGTGGAAGAATGGGAATAAATGATGGGATTAGAGTAGAAGGAATTGGAACACTATCTCTGAAAATGTATCTCCATGGGCAACAACTTTTCCCTTCCCCTCCAAGAATTCCTAGGGGCAGCTTGTACTCAAAATTGGGGAAATTATGTTGTATAGAATTAGAAGTGCTTTGGTACAAACTGGGAAGGAGACTTCTAATGGTGGAAGAAGGGGGAATGTTTGAGATACTTGATTAAGGCACAGTATTTCAATTCCATTACAGTGTTAAAAAAAGCAACAGTGGAAAAAATGTAATAAAAATAAGTTACATTGAAAAGAGATAACATTTTAAACTAACCATTTTATTAAGTGAGAAAGAAAAGAAGAAAAATAGGATGAGAAATACATAACCAAAAATAAAATTCATGAAAGAAAAACAAGAATAAGAGTGGAATTGATTGAATAAATCAATCAAATTACTCCACATGGCATAAAATAAGTGATAAAATGCCCTACTATCTTAACCAGGTAAGAACAGATCTCAGTCAAACAATTAAACATTTAAGATTAAGTGTAAAATACTCTTTTGATGAACTGAAGTTTATAGGAAGAATGTTTGGATTGACTGATGAAGCATATTCACACTTGTATGTGGACTATAATACATAAGAAGAGTGCAGAAACTGTTTATCCAACCAAACAGGAAGCAGAAATCAGAAAAATCACACAGATCAAAATTTATATAAAAATTTAAATAAGAATGAATGAACTTTTAAATTGAGAGTGAGATAGATTCAAACCAAGAGAAAGGACCCGATTTCACCCAAAGGGAAGTTCTTTTTGAAGCTTATAATGAAACAGACTAGAAAGCAGAAACATATTGAAGAAATAGCTTTCACTACATGTAAACAGGATCTCCTATATATTTTCCTCCGTGGCACTAATTCTGCACATCCTTAAATAAGCTGTGCAATATGGTATTCAGTATTCTCTTCCCAATTTGAAATCCCAACTATTTTCATACATGGCATATTAGTACAAACCTGCTGCCCCAAAGCCATATTTGGATGATAGCTAAATTGCAAAGAAATTAATAATGTTAGGAAAAATCTAAAAACTAGGTGAAAGATAAATAGGAATGGAAAAAAGGGAGAGAAGTTGGAGTGATAGGTTACAATCAATGTCATTTAAGAAAATTTAATAACAGGAGGAAAATACTGACTTCAAAGAACAAACGAATTAAAAAAAATATGATGGGGATATATGAAGGTAAACACATACCTTAGAATCATGTCTTTAAATGTGAATGGATTAAATAATATTTTAAAAAAGAGAGTAATAAAATGATCTGATGTTATCAAAGAAAAGGATCTTAAAAAGGATAAACTAAAAAATGAGACTAGAATTATATTTCCTGTATATCAAGTGAATTTTTAAAAAGAAATTATAATTATGCTTTCAGACAAAACAAAAATTGAAAATTCATAATATCAATAGAGAGAAGGAAATTATATCATTCTTAAAGGAATCACATAATGAACCAAGTCAATATATATAAGCAACAAATCCAATTATATTTAAATTCATAAAGGTTTTCCATTTTCTCTTTTTTTCTTTGAAATACTAAGAAATATATCATATACATTTATAATAATCTATATATGTGCCAAGAATATCTTTGGTTATAGAATGGGCAGGGTATGGCAAGTGCTACTTTATAGTGGAGCATATATTAGTCTTCATATAATTGACTGAAAATGTGCAAAGTTCCACTGAACTTATTATTTAATTAACACACTAAACCTTTTGATTGAGTAGAGAAAACAATTGCTGTAAAACAATCTTTCAAGCAAAATCTCATGCATATGTCAAAATTATTCAATATTTTTTGAATGATGAAAAATGGTTTTTTATAACCTATTGATCATTAAAATTGGCTGAAACATAAAACAATGAGAAATTTTATTTAAACGTGTTTATGTGGCATTATGATAGAGGAGATTTAGCACACTGCACAAGTGAAGTAGTATTCCTTTTAAATGGTGAGATCCTCAAAAACTCTTATTTATTGATGACATTTTACTGGTTGCATCACATGCCAGACTATTGCACTCTTGAATATTATCTACAACCACTCAATAGAATTTGTCCTCATTAGCTATACTTAAAAAACAAAAAACAAGTAGATGAAGAATGCTTATTATCTAGTTTATGGCATGAAATTAGAATTCATCAAGCAGTATTATTCTTTTCATAAGGGAATACTATTATTCTATTTTGTTTGTTTATTTCCTTTGAAATACTGAGGAATACATTTTATAATTTTTAAAATAATAATTTCCAAATATACCTAGAGCACCCTTGGTTATAGAATGGGCAGAGTCTGGCAAGTAATATTCCATAGTAGAGTACACCCTTGTCTTTACCCAATTGACTGAAAGTATTCAAGAAGCTGTTTATCCAACAAAATAGGAAATAGAAATAAGAAAAGAAGATGTGAGTTCAAATTTTGCTTCTGATTCTTTACTTCTTCTATAACTTTGTCACAGTGAATAGAATCCTGGACCTGGAATCATATGGTCTTGAGTTCAAATGAAGCCTCAGACAACTTACTGTATGCTGTTAGCTTCAGTTTGCTCAGTTAAGAAATGGGAATGATAACAGCATCTACATTGCAGTGTAAGTGTGAGGATTAAAGAGATAATATTTGTAAAGTGCTTACCACAGTGAGTAGGCACTATATGAACACAGGCTATTATTGATCATGATAATGATGATGATGATGTCATTGTGCCTTCTTGGGCTTTAGTTTATCCATATGCAAAATGAAGAGATTGAATTAGTGTCTGACGATCTCTTCCAAATCATAATTTGTGAATATTTAATGAAAGGGATGTTGCAATTTTGATAAATGATGTGTAAATATCAGAATATAACTCTTGTTTAACTCAGAGCCTGGGATCAGAATAAATAAGGAAAATAAGCTTGTAGTAGATAGAGGCCCATAAACCCAAAATGGTGTAATAACTTGCTTAGGATATGTATGAATATAGCCAATCACAAATTCTAATTCTAGTCATTTAGGAGAGGGAACTAAAAATTGAAAAGTTAAGAAAGATTTTTTTATAGGATATGGCACTTGAGTTGGATTTTGAAGGTGATCAGGGTGCCAGGAGCCACCAAGAGAGTACATTGCAGGTATGAGGGACAGCCTATACAAAGGCATGGAGATAAGAAATGGAGTACCTGTGTAAAAGTGGAGTAGAAATGTCCCACATGAACCAGTTAGTAATATCTTATACTAAGTGAAAAGTCTTCACAAGTTATTGGAGAAAAGAAATGCCAGACTCTGTTCTAATTGGCTGAGATTTCTTATGTAAAAACATAGGTTATCTGGAATTAGAAAGTTTTTGACAAATGGTAAGTCATTTGAGAGATTGGAGCAAGTATGACTTTACTCTAAAATTTCTGAGGGAATTACAAAGAAACTTACTAAAAAAAAACCTATACTATACATAATGGCATCTTTTTGAACATCCCATGAATGGGAGAAAAAGGATTTTCAGAAATATGAGTTACCCTTTGCCAAATTAAGCCTAATTTTCCTTGAACTCTGTATGTAGTCATAAGAGAATATGTCACAGATCTTCAGGGTCTATGACTGTAACAGTTATTCTTAGTGAAAAATTTAGTTAAATATCTCTTTCCAAAAGCAACTTAAAGTTGGCTGATTAAATTATTTAACTGTTAATCTTGAAGGGAAGCAAACAGTTGGGGCTCCAACCAATTACATCAGGCAATTATCTCTGACTTCTCAAGAGTCCCCAGAACTCTTTTAAGATAAACTTTTTCAGGGCCTGAGAATAGTCTGTGAGAGAGGAGATTGGAATAAGAATCTCCAGAACATTTATGGACTTTCCCACATATGAACAAGCAACCTATTTTGGATAGAAAATAGTAAGCAAGCAAAATGGAGCCAGATTGTGATTGTCCAAGGTACAGAGTTCATGTGAACATTAAAGTTTCCTGTTACTGGTAAAAACAAGTCCAAAAGAAGGATTCTGACTTTCAGTCAACAATTTCAGCAAATGACCCTTAGTGGGGAGGGTCTGCTTTTTCAGCTGGTGCTGAGGTTGAACTTCAGAGAAATAGCTCATCTGTCTCTCTTTCAGACATCTGGCAAATGGATAACTGTTTCAGCATTCTCAACTCCACTAAATACTTACAAATGACTTCCATATTCTGAGGCATCTGCTGGTTATCTAATTTTGGGTTATTTGCCTATTGTGTTTTGAAAAGAATTCTTTATTTTGTGGGCATGTTACTGTTATTGTGGTTTCAGAAGTCAACAGATGGATCCTGCATCACTCCATGAGCTGGGCCAGATGTGTGAATATCAGAAAACAGAAATGGTGAAAAGTCTTACGTGGATTTAAAAAAAAGTTAGATAAATCACCACTATAAAATGTGTACAGAAGATGAATTGATGAGCAAAATGTAAAGACTACTCAGTATTTTCAGTATTATTACTTTGAAATTTCTTATATAAATCCTAGTGCTAGGAAATACATCTATATACATAGCTACTTGTAGGATCTAAGTGTTTTACTTTCACAGCTTCTAGGTCTCATCATATCTCATGTCTATTAACTGAATACATACCCTGCATTGTACTGCGCTGTAATGTACTGGAAAGTATTCAAAATACACAAGTAAATTTTAAGAATTTATTAAGTTACTACTATATGCCAGGCATTGTTCTAAGTATATAAAGACAAAACAACACACACATATAAATATTCAAGTTAGTAACATACACATAATAATTTGGGAAAAGAAGAAGATTAAGAAGATTGAGGAATCAGAAAAAGTCTTATGTTAGAAATAGCATCTAATTTGAGTTTTCAAGAGAGCTAATGATGTCAAGAAGGAGAGATAAAGAGTTGGTGAAATATTGTGTATGGGAAAGAGAAGGCAGACCAGACAGTTTGATTGGAAAGTAGAGTATGTAAAGAATTGTAATAAAAATTCAGTTTGGATAAATAAGTTGGTGCTAGATTTTGAAATATTTTAAATGACAGCAGAATTTGTATTTGCAATAATGAGAAGTTAATTTTTGACCAGAGGAGGACCATAGTCAGACTATTTGGGTTGTTGTGTGGAGGATGAATGGGAGGACAGTAGAAGAGCAATCAATTAGGAAACTATCTCAATAATGCATATGAGAGAGAGAAAAGAATAAATATAAAAATATTATTCTAGCAAAACTTTTAGTGATAAAGCTATGATGGGTGACATTTCAAAAATGGTGGAGTGAAAACGTGACTCTCTGTGTCCTCCTCCTATCTTCTCTCAAATCAACAATAAAATAAGCCTCTGAACTGATCTTCAAGTCAATGAATCCAGAAATATTTGGACACTGCTTGCTGATATGTCTGAAGAACTTCACATCAGGTTTGTGTAACTCGGACAGAGGGATAAACAGTGGTGTAGGCCGGAAGTGAGAGGGGGGGTCTCAGCTCACTGTGGCAGAAACTCCAAACTTCAAACTCCAAACACCTGGAGTTTATCTGAGGCACTCGGGACACTGCCCTGATTGGGGGCAGGTGTTCTGGCAGAGTTGCCTTGTTTAAGGAATAATTCAGACTTAGTCCTAGCCTCCACCAGCCCAGCACCTTAAGTCAATTCCCTGAAATGCCCCAGGGCAAAGAACTTCAGCCACAGTTTTTTTCTGAGCCTTAAAGAGACATCCACACTGTCTAAAAAAAATGAAGAAGCAAAAGAGAGCTCTCACCATAGACAGCTTTTATCAAGAGAAAGAAGGGATGACCCCAGATCCTGAGGTTCCTTTAGACAAAATTCCAGAGGAAGTTATTAACAACCATCACTGGTCATTTTTTCAAAAGGCCTTTCTGGAAGATTGCATAAAGAACCTCAAAAGAAACCTGGAGGATAAATGGGAAAATAAACTGAAATCAGTAAGGATATGATGCCCTGCAAAAGAGATATGAAAAAGACACCAATTTATTGAAAAATAAAATTAGTGAAGTGGAAAAAGAGTGCAATGAACAAAATAATTCAATTGGCCAGTTACAAAAGGAGCTTAAAAAGGTAACTGAAGAAAACAACACTTTAAAAATAAGAATTGAACAAATGCAAATGAATGACTCAATAAGACTTCAAGAATCAGTCAAACAAAAACAAAAAAAATGAAAAATTAGAAGAAAATATGAAATATCTCCTAGGAAAAACAACTGACTTGGAAAATAGATCTAGGAGAGACAATCTAAGAATTATTGGACTTCCAGAAAGTCATGACAAAAAAAAAATCTAAACACTGTCTTCCAGGAAATCCTGAAAGAAAACTGCCCTGAGATTGTACAATCAGAAGGCAAAATCACCATTGAAAGAATTCACTGATCACCTCCTGAAAGAGACCCCAAAATTAAAACCCCAAGGAATATTGTGGCTAAATTTCAGGACTATAGCACCAAGGAAAAGATTATGCTAGCAGCTAGAAAGAAACAATTCAAATACCGAGGATCAATAATTAGAATCACACATGATCTGACAGCCTCCACATTGAAGGATCGAAGGGCCTGGAACCAGATATTCC
>JAJPUD010009371.1:0-25391 GCA_023553655.1 Myrmecobius fasciatus | reverse complement strand
AAAAAATTATTTAAATAGCCCCATATTAGAACAAGAAATAGAACAAGCTATTAACCAACTCGCTAAGAAAAAATCTCCAGAGCCAGATGGATTTACATGTGAATTCTACCAAACATTCAAAGAGCAATTAATTCCAATACTACACAAACTATTTGAGAAAATAGGGACAGAAGGTATACTGCCAAATTCCTTATATGAGACCGATATGGTGCTGATAGCTAAACCAGGTAGGGTGAAAACAGAGAAAGAAAACTATAGACCAATTTCCCTAATGAATATTGATGCAAAAATTTTAAATAAGATATTAGCAATTGATATTGATTACAGAAAGTCATCCCCAGGATAGTACACTATGACCAAGTAGGATTTATACCAGGGATGCAGGGCTGGTTCAATATTAGGAAAACTATCAGCATAATTAATTATATTAATAACCAAACTAATAAAAACCATATGATTATCTCAATAAATGCAGAAAAAGCATTTGATAAAAGCCACCACCCCTTCCTATTAAAAACACTAAAGAGTACAGGAATAAATGGGCTTTTCCTTAAAATTATCAGTAGCATCTATTTAAAACGATCAGCAAGCATCATATGTAATGCAGACAAACTAAAACCATTCCCAATAAGATCAGGAGTGAAACAAGGCTGCCCATTGTCACCATTACTATTTAATATTGTATTAGAAATGTTAGCTTTAGCAATAAGAGAAGAAAAAGAGATAAAAGGAATTAGAGTAGGTAATGAAGAAACCAAATTATCAATCTTTGCAGATGACACGATGGTATACTTCGAGAACCCTAGAGACTCAACTAAAAAACTACTAGAAACAATTCACAACTTTAGCAAAGTGGCAGGATTCAAAATTAATCCACATAAATCATTAGCATTTTTATATATTACCAACAAAGTTCAGCAGCAAGAGATACAAAAAGAAATTCCATTGTAAATAACGGATAGGATATCCATTAGGATAAAATAGGATAGGATAAAATAAAATATTTGGGACAAATATTTGGGAATCTATCTGCCAAGGAAAAGTCAGAAACTATACGAACTAAACTACAAAACACTTTCCACACAAATAAAATGAGACCTAATAAATTGGAAAAACATTAAGTGCTCATGGGTAGGCCGAGCGAATATAATAAAAATAACAATACTACCCCAACTAATCTACTTATTTAGTGCCATACCAATCAAACTCCCAAGTAATTATTTTACAGATCTAGAAAAAATAGTAGCAAAGTTCATTTGGAAGAATAAAAGCTCAAGGATTTCAAGGGGATCAATGAAAAAAAAAGGCATATAAAGATAAAGGTATGATGCAGTTTAGTTTCTCTATTTTACTTTTAAAATAGTCACAAAACATCCTTTCAATTATGTTATCCATTATTTGTAATTATTAAACCATATCAAATGTTTGTAATCAGAATTGTGATATTCTATAATTGTATTGCTAAAAATGAATTATTGACCTAATAAATAGTGGGTTTCTGCAAAAAAAAAATGTTATAGAATGTTGCCAGGAATTAAAATCAAGCTCATTGGTATATGTAGTTTCCAAAATGAATAATCTTTCCTGTTTTGAAAATAAGGATAGCATTTACCTTCTCCAGTACTACATACGTCTTTCATTCTCTTAGATCTTCCAGTTTTCCAATAGCAGTTAATTAGTTCTCTCAAGACTCTTATGATGCAGGTTTTCTGGATCTGTTGAAACAAACTTATTGAAGGTAAACAGAAGACAAAAAATGGATTTGTATTCTACCTTAATGATTTATATTCTATTCTTCCATGTCCAATGATATTCTACTAGAAAGAAAACAGAAGCAAAACAAGACTTGAGTATCATCGCAATCATCCCAATTCACCATAAACTTCACTCCTTACTTTTCTTTGATCTCTCTTTGATCAGAACATAACTAAAAGAAACATTCATTCTTGATATCCTTAGTAATTAGTATTCTTCAGGTATGATTCTCAAAGAATTTTGTTATTTTATTGTACTCATCTCCAAATTTTGCCCTTACTTTTATTTTCTAGATGTCTTTTAAAATCTAAGTTGATCAATGAGTTCCCTAGGAAGCCACTCTGGTCTTTTTAGACAGCTCATCCGTTTTCTTTACAATGGAATCA
This sequence comes from Myrmecobius fasciatus, assembly GCA_023553655.1. Taxonomy (NCBI): domain Eukaryota; kingdom Metazoa; phylum Chordata; class Mammalia; order Dasyuromorphia; family Myrmecobiidae; genus Myrmecobius; species Myrmecobius fasciatus. The sequence goes on along the minus strand of JAJPUD010009371.1, from coordinate 23,250 downwards.
TTCTGGTTATTTCTTCAGAATTTAATTCTAAGAAACGTAGCCGCATAACGTCATTGGTTCTGTCTATCCTGTCTCAGAGTTCTTTGGAATCAATTTTTTCTGCATTTCAGACATATGTCAGACAATGCTTTTCCCACCTCTACTTTTGTAGTATAAACTGTATGATTCTAAATCATCTCCAAAGTTCCTGCTGTTTTCTATTTTTACAAATAATTTTACTTTTGGGGACTTAAACCAGAGGATAGAACCTAATATTAGAAAGAATCAGATTTCAGCTCAATATAAAGACAAATTATTAAAAGATGAAAACTCCAAAATAAATGGAGAGTCCTCAAAAGCTAGCAAATGTCCTATCACTGCAGGTTTCCAAAAGGAAACTGGATGATTTGCAGCAGAGAAGGTTATAAAAACGACTCTTGATTCAGGTAGATGCTCAACTAGAGAATTAAATCATATTTGAATAACCCATTCAACAAGCTTGTCTCCTTATAGTCACTCTACTTGTAAGTAGTTATTTGCATTTGACTCCATCTTTAGAAAGTGAACTCCCTGAGAACAATAACTGCCTCTCCTTGCCCCACAAAAAACCCCCGAAACTTAGAACAATGGAAGGCACTTAGTTAGAACTTATTGTTTTGTCAATTGACCAATTATTCAATCCAGAAACCTACCTTTCCATCAGTTTCTTTATTTGCTTTCTTGTGCATGTGAGTAATTTTCCTGTATACCTTAAAGCAATTCTTATTTCCATTTAATGAGTACTTTCTATATAATGACCACTTACATGTATTTATGGTTATCTACATATTGGATTATTTAATCTTCACAGTAACTCTTAAAGATGTTTGATATTGTAATGTTCATTTAATAGACAATGAAATTGAGACTTAGAGATGTGAAGAGACTTATTTCCAAGGACATAACGAGTGAAAGATATAACTAGCAAGGACCAAAGATGGAATTTGGAAGTAAGCTTTCTAATTTCAATTTTTATCCTTTTTCTATTATATACCACTCTTATTAGGACCCTCACATATGTATTTGAATATTCATGATTTTATTTAAAAGCTGAGTTAGTCATTGAAATTCTGTTATTGAATTGATAAGCAATGTCTGCTGAAAGTACAATCTGAAAAGACCTGATTCCACAATACAGACAAGCAGCCTAATTTTAATCATGTTTTTCACACACAAATAAATTCAAACATGTAATTATCTGATTGTCTTTATAAGTTTCAAAAAATGGATATGCAAAGCCGAAACAAAATCTTGTTCTGTAGGTTGGGCATAGGGTACATCTAATGAAGGTAGGAGGGAAAAAACAATCTTGTTCTTTGCTTTTTGTGCCTTTTTGTCTGCCCTTTTTATTTAGAGGGGAGACCAAAAGCATTGAACAACTAAATATTGCAATTTGGAGCTACACAGGTTTGTGTGGAACTTGCAGGAGAGATTCTAGTCATGAGATATTCACACAAAAAAGGAGTTAAAGCTAAATCATAGTATCTTCTGATAGTGACCTTGCTTCAATTGCAGAAAATAAATAAGTTTTTTTGTGAAGATGCTATTTAGCCATATTTGAACTGTGATCCAAAGAACTTGGGTCCTATGAAGAAAAATCTTTTTTTTAGGGTAATACCCATTCAATTTAAGACTTGGAAAGAGAAAGATGGGAGAAAGCCATTAAGGAGTTTTATTTCTCCCAACTCCATTATGGTGCATGTAAAATAAATCTTAAAAATAAAGAAAGAATGAAAGGAAAATTTAAAAAAAAGAAAAGAAAAAGAGCTGTATGAAAAATACTCTGGGATTTTAATTACAAGATCAATGCCAGAATTCATTCCTTCCCTGATGAGGAAGAGATAGTACCCCAGTTAAAGGGGTTTAACAGTTCCAGTTAAAGAACTCAGTTGAATTGAAAAGCTAGAATCAGAGATGATCTTTAAAATTGTGTGTGTGTGTGTATATATATATATATATATATATATATATATATATATATATGCATGTATATGTGTGTGTATCCAGCAAGCAGAATCTGCTTGTAGTGTGAAAATAGACAGTGATGACATCACGAGAAGATTTTATTGATTGTAGCAATGGATACAAGTTTCCCCTTCAACACATGTATCTCCAACACACACACACACACACATATATATATAACATATGCTGTGTATGTCATTCCCTCCCTCCCTCCCTCTCTCTTTTCTCTCTCTCCCTTCAGATATATATAGTGAGAGTGTTCCTCAGTTTTATGTTTATGATAGTAATATTTTATTGATATTTTTCTTATTATGCTATTCCATTATATATCTGTTTTGAATTATTTGCATCCTCTGCTTATTTAACAAATATAAACTTGTTTGTTTTGGCTCATGAGCTATGAGAACACAATAGAGTACCTTGAATCAATAACCTTGTGTTGGGTCATAATGTGAGAATTGTGCCCTTGCACACTAATTTTATGCTCTATTTCTTTAATTTGCAAGGAAGCAGAAATATGTTTTTAAGTGAAATAACTGACATTGTGGGTCATTACTGGTTACTGAAGAAACTTACTAAAATATGCTGTGCTGTTTACCTTCTTTCAGTGGATTGGCTTGATCTTGTGCAAGTCAAAAGTATTCCTTAAGGCTTTTGGTAAACTGGATCATCTTTTATATAATGATCAATATGAAAATACTAGAAGAAGATGAATCCAAACATAAGTTGAGACATTATAAATACCAAAAAAACCCAGTATGAAATCTGTGCCTTTTAGGAACTGCTTCTCCTTAAAGTATATTATATGAAATATGACATAATGATAGTCACACTGCCATCTCTTTGAATTCCCCTCAGAAGTTGTACAGAATCTTTCTTTTTCTGAGGCAATTGGGGTTAAGTAACTTGCCCAGGGTCACACAGCTAGCAAGTGTTAAGTGTCTGAGGTCAAATGTGAACTCAGCTCCTCCTGACTTTAGGGCTGGTTCTCTATCCATTGGGCCACCTAGCTGCCCCATTGTACAGAATTTTTTGAGACATTTGTCTAATTATACAGAGAAAGGATATTTTTATGATTCCTTGTCTATGTGCTCTTCTCTGTGTCAGCAATGTATTTCTTATCCTTGTTTGTTTAATTCCTGTTTAATAATAATTTCTGTTTACTGATAACTTAAATATTACTGTCTCATAAGAATTTCTCAGAATCACCTCCCCTAGACCACCTCCCCATTCACTTCTCCTTTTAGACCTCAACTTGAACTTTGTTTTTCAATTATATTATTCTAGCATTATTTAAAATTTTGCATATTTTTAATATATACATGTTATATATTGTATATAAGCTTCACCATGAGGTCAGGGATGGTTTTTAATATAAATTTTATTCCTCTATTGCATGTAGAGGCATAGCTGATACTCAAATGTTGGGTGCATCAGGTGGGTGCATGAAAGAATGAATGATAAGATCTTTCCACAAAATCACATACTTTCTAAGGTCAAAGAGACATCAGTGTCTATGGAAACCATACCATATATGAAAAAGAGTCACCATTTGGCCAGTATGAGAATTTCAATTGAGGCTCATTTTATTTATTTATTTTTTGAATGCAGGAAAGATTTATTTTATATTCTTGCAAGAATGGGTGCCTAGATAGGTAGACACACACTTGAAACTCCAAAGCAGCATTTTATTTCCTGACACACAAATCCTCCCTTGATTCCCCATTAGTTGGATGTTACAGAAGTTACAAGACATGAATCTCCACCCCTCATTACATAGCCAGTCCCTTCCCCAAAAAAGCTTACATTCTTTTGGAGGAAAATAACTAACTTCCACCTTTGATTATTCTTTGATATCCTTCTGGGTTTCAATTTTATAACTTAAGTTTCATTTCTCCAGTTTATTAATTGAGATTCTTTATCCTGGTTGTTAGCTTAGGACATCTTCTAACTCACTGATGTTGTCCCTAAACTGTAGCACCTCAGAATGGAATACAATACTCCAGATAATCTGTTCTGACCGAGACTGAGTATAGCAGTTCCATCACCTCCTTATTCATAGAAGTTGTATATTTCCAAAATTGGTCTAAGATTTTATTTTTAGATAATATAACATACTTTTACTCATGTTGGTCTTTTGCAGAAAATCATCTATAAAACCATGATTCCCCCAATTTATTATTGTGAAACTAATTTTTTAACATAAGTATATGACTTCACAATTATTCTTATTAAATTTTAGCTTCTTAGATTCAGCACAATGCTGAAAGCTAGCAAAAAAATTATTTTATCACTAACTGTGTATTTTCCAGGGTAGGAGCCATGTTTGTAAGATTTGCTTGATCTTCTATAGATTCTCTAAGAATATCAGCCATGCCTTTTTTTCCCCAAGTAACTGATAAAAATGTTAAACATCAATAGGACCAAATCCAAATTCATGGGACATTACAATGAAGACCTTAGTGGACTTCACTTTTATATCCATATCTGATTCTCCAAATTTTCCCACCTCCAGGCTACCAACCTTTTCACTCTGAAGATGAGCAGCCCTGTGGCCTCTCCGATAAGTAGTGAGGAAGTGTCCACTTTTATTTTTCTGACTTTCTGGATTTCTCCATCCTGCATTATATTTCCATGAAATTTGTTCTTAAACTTTGTAGGTTCTTGTTTTATGGTGTTTTCTCATAGGGAAAACAGCAGTTGAGACATCTAGAAGTTTACAAGAGACAAAATTCAAGAAAGGAACTAGCAATTAAACCAAAATCATAGAATCAAAAGAACATAATGTCTCAATGTCTATATACAAATGCACAAAATATGACGATCAGAAATAAAAACTATAGATCTTAACAAAACAGAAACATTTGACTTCCTAGATGCCACTGAGATTTGATGGGATGATATCTATGACTAAAACATTGCTTTGAAATGGTATACATATATACATAAATGTGTGTGTATGTATATATTATCACATATACACACATATTATATATATTTATATATAATTAAAATGAAAGGAAATGGGTAAAGGTATAAGAAATATAATTATATATTGTATGAGAAAATCTAGGGCCATGAGGGAAATGATCCAGAAAAACAATTAGGCAAAGACTAGTGGAGCCAGAAATAGAAGCAATATTGTCATTTTAATATAATGTGGACAACTTGAACAGAAAGAGGAAATTGTAGTTTAGGAGCTCTATTACAAGTCTCTCTCTCTCTCTCTCTCTCTCTCTCTCTCTCCTCTCCTCTCCTGTTTCTCTGTCTCTGTCTCTGTCTCTCTGTCTCTATCTCTGTCTTTGTCTCTCTGCTTTTTTCTCCCTTTTCTCCTCTTTCTTTCTCTCCTCTCCCTCTTCCCCTCTCTCCCTTTTTAGTGCTCTCAACATTGTGACAGCTTTGCCAGATTTCCTTTCCTTTTTTTACTTCCTTTCATTCTTTACTAATTTGTTTTACTTATCTTTTCATACTTGTCTTAAATCCTCTTCCTTTAGCTTATGTCTTTCTCTTTCAATTTATTAAAGTCCAGCTTCTTAAATTCAATCTCTGACCTTTCTTGATAGTCTGAGACTCTTTGAATCACATTAGCAATTCCTTCTTTTTTAAAAAATTTTACTCAGGTCATCTTCTTGTCTTTCTTCCTAGTTTTCTTTTGGAAGGCAAAGCAGAATGATTTATTTATTCAATGAAAAAGCTGTATTTAATGTTGTTAGAAAAATGAAACCAGTCACTCAGTAACAGTGCAAGCATCACTTGTTATTTGTCATCATTCTTTATCTAGAAATATTAGGCATAATGGGTATCCAGGAACAGCTTGAGGAAAATTAGACTTGTGTTTTCATGATTGCAAAGTTAACTAATTTAATGTTAGGAATTCAGATTGTCTAATAGTGCAATTTATATTTGTCTAAGACTCAATTTTAGTATTACCTTTTTTTTGAAGGCTACCTTGCCAATTACCCGCCTCAAATTTCTTTTAGTTTGCACATGGGTTTGTATTATATTTTTCCATAAAATATTAGCTTTTTCAGGCCACAGCATTTTTTGTCTTTATATTTTCAGGAACTGTTATAAAGCCTTCTACCTTTTATGGTCTATACCTTCAATTTCACAGGTAGAGATAAATCCTGGCTTGTGTGTACATGATAGATATTTAATAAGCGTCTTTTAAATTGAATTAAATTAATGCATCTCTTTTTCACACTTTGCAGATACAAAGGCAGCTTTGGAATACAGTGGTATTTGTGATTTTCTCTTAATTGCTTGTCAAAGGGGGGCTATTATTTCTGACTAGAATGCCAGGATGACCTTTCTTATGTTATTACTTGCCAGTGACTGATAATTTTTGCCTGACTTTGAAGTTATATTTGACTGTACTTTAATGATCTTGCTTTAGCTCATCATATAGAGATGACAGGAATAGTTTGCTGTGTGTACAAAAGTGATATTTTGGTGATCATAGCTATTATGTGGATGGACTAGCTGCACTCTAATATTTGATTTTATAGTGATTCTGCTTTGCTGTTGAAGATGAATTGGTTCAAAGATGATACTGATGAAACTCATAACTTTTATAGAAATAAGTTGATACTAGAGTAACTGATTCCTCATAGACAGCTGTCAAAAAACCAAACAAAACCTCCAATATGATATGCTTTTAATCTGCTTATAATCAATCAAGCTGTAGTTTATCAGAAAGTATAGAAATTTCTACAAGTTTAAAAAAAATAGAAAAACTGTTCAATGAAATATAGTAGGTAGGTAATTAAGACTGAGAAGTAATTGAAAATAGTAGCCCAGTGTCTAACAAGATCAAAAATTGTTGGGGGAAATAATTTCCTATTTGAAAGGAGCTACTGAGAAAGGCAGAAGTCATGTTTTGACCAAAATCTTATATAATGTACCACAATCAAATATAAATGGATAAGTGAAAATGATCTATTATCTATTTAAAAATAGAAAAGACTGCCACGGAGGTACCTTTCAAATTTATGAGTAGGAGGAGGTTTATCAAATGATGAATGTGTAGAAGTGATAAAGATTGAAATGGAGTATTTTAATTATGTAAAATTTAAAAGCAGATTAAAGCTATTGCACCTAGAATAAGAAGAGAATTATCAACTGAGGGGCAAAAAAGCCTCACAACAATATCTCCAGTAATGGTTTTCTATCGAAGACACATAGGGAATTTATACAAATATGTAACTATGAATCCATTTCCTAAAAGATGAGTGATCAAAGTATATGAATATTAAGTTTTCAGAAGAACTACTATCAATGATTATATTTAGATAATTTTTTAAATGATGGTAATAAAATAAGTGCAAATCAAAACATCTTTGAAGATTCTCCTAATATCTAATAGATTGACAAAGAAGATGAAACAAAAAATAATACATATTAGAAAGGCTATAAGAAGACAGGACATATCAATGTACTGTTGGCAGACTTATGATTTCAGTTCTTTGGGAAAATAATATGTAATAACACTAGAAAAATCTCTAAACAGTATATATACTTTGACCCAGAAAGACTATTACTGATCTTATACCTCATGGAAGCTTGAACCAAAAGAAAGAGTCCCATATTTACAAAAAAAAAAAACATTTTAAGTAGCAAAAAGCTGGGGAAAATGTTGATGGAAAATAGATGAATAAAATATTATATATAAATATATTAGGACTTTCCTTTTTTGCCACTTGTTGTTCAGTCATTTCAGTAGTATCTGACTGTGAGCCATTGGGGATTTTCTTGGCAAACATTCTGGAATGGTTTGCCATGTCCTTCTCCAGATCATTTTACAAATGATGAACTGAGACGTGGAGTAGAGTCACATGTTTCTCCTCAACCCTGCCATCACCCCTTGCTATAAGAAAGGAATAGTAAGAATTCAGAGAAACTTGGAAAAATATTTGTGAAATGACACATTATTTAAGAATTAAGTGAATAGAAATGGGCAGGGGGCGGAGCCAAGATGGCGGAGTGAAAACGTGACTCTCTTCATGTCCTCCCATCTTCTCTCAAATCAACAATAAAATAAGCCTCTGAACTGATCTTCAAGTCAACGAATTCAGAAATACTAGGATACTGCTTGCAGATATCTCTGAAGAACTTCACATCAGGTTTGTCTAACTCAGACAGAGGGATAAAGAGTGGTGTAGGCTGGAAGTGAGGGTGGGACTCAGCTCATTGTGGCAAAAACTCCAAACTCCAAACTCCAAACACCTGGATTTTATCTCAGGCACTCGGAACACTCTGCCCGGATTGGGGGCAGGTGTTCTGGCAGACTTGCCTTGTTTAAGGAGTAATTCGGACTTAGTCCTAGCCCCCACTGGCCCAACACCTTAAGTTAATTCAACGAGTTGCCCCAGGGCAAAGAGCAGCCGTTTTTCCAAACCTTAAAGAGATATACATGCCATCTAAAAAAATGAAGAAGCAAAAGAGAGATCTCACCATAGACAGCTTTTATCGAGACAGAGAAGGCTAGACCCCAGATCCTGAGGTTCCTTTAGACAAAACTTCAGAGGAAATCAGCACCATCACTGGTCCCCTTTTCAAAAGGCCTTTCTGGAAGATTGCATACAGAATCTCAAAAGAGAGCTGGAGGATAAATGGGAAAATAAACTGAAGTCAGTGCAAGAAGCCCTCCAAAAGAGATATGATAAAGACACCGATTTATTGAAAAATAAAATTGGTGAAGTAGAAAAAGAGTGCAATGAACAAATTGGCCAGTTACAAAAGGAGCTTAAAAAGGTAACTGAAGAAAACAACACTTTAAAAATAAGAATTGAACAAATGCAAGTGAATGACTCAATAAGACTTCAAAAATCAGTCAAACAAAAACAAAAAAAATCAAAAATTAGAAGAAAATATGAAATATCTCCTAGGAAAATCAACTGACTTGGAAAATAGATCTAGGAGAGACAATCTAATGATTATTGGACTTCCTGAAAACCATGAGGAAAAAAAGAATCTAAACACTATCTTCCAGGAAATCCTGAAAGAAAACTGCCCTGAGATTGTACAATCAGAAGGCAAAATCACCACTGAAAGAATTCACTGATCACCTCCTGAAAGAGACCCCAAAATTAAAACCCCAAGGAATATCGTGGCTAAATTTCAGGACTATAGCACCAAGGAAAAGATTCTGCTAGCAGCTAGAAAGAAACAATTCAAATACCAAGGTTCAATAATTAGAATCACACAGGATCTGTCAGCCTCCACATTGAAGGATCGAAGGGCCTGGAACCAGATATTCCGAAGGGCAAAGGAACTTGGAGTACAGCCAAGAATAACCTATCCAGCTAGAATGAGCATTATCCTCCAAGGAAGAAGATGGTCATTCAAGGATATAGGGGAATTTCACCTATTTCTAATGAAAAGAATAGATCTGAACAAAAAATTCGACATCCAAACACAGAACTCAAGAGAAGCATAAAAAGGTAAAAAGGAAAGGACTCTTGAGAACTTTATTTCTACTATGGGGATACTTAAAGTTTGGGGGCATAATTAACTAGATATTACTTTGATACTATGAAAAAGAGAACTAGAGGGGGAAAGGTTGTCATACTGGGGAAAAGAGGGAAAAAGTGGCAAAATAAGATCTTAAAAAAAAGGAGGTAAAAACAAGGTAATATCTCTTGAAGAGGCAAACAAAACCTAATATAATTGAGAGAAAGAGGGGAGGGAGATGAGCATTGTGTAAATCTTACTCTCATCAGGTTGGGCTCTAAAAGTGTGTATCAGACACTTCATTTCACATAGAAACTTGTCTGTTGCTAGAGGGAAGTGGGAGGGAAAGGAGGAAAAGTACGGGATAAACTAATAGAAGGGAAAATAGAAGAATCAGGGGAAAGGAGTAAAAACAGAAGGAGGGTATCTAAAGGGTGGAGTATTGTTTGGGGGAGGGGGTCATCAAAAGCAAAGTACTGAGGAGGGGGGAAGGGAGAAAGGGGAAAGGAAACGGGAAAACATAACTTGGGTAAATAAAGTGGCAGGAAATAAAGAATTAGTTATTCTAATTGTGAATGTGAATGGGATGAACTCTCCCATAAAGCGGAAGAGGATATCAGACTGGATTAAAAACCAGAATCCCACAATAGGTTGTCTACAAGAAACACATCTAAAACATAGTGACACATATAGGATGAAGGTAAAAGGCTGGAGCAGAAAATATTATGCTTCAGGTGAACAAAAAAAAATCAGGGGTAGCAATCCTTATCTCAGATCACGTAAAAGCCAAGATAGATCTAATCAAAAGAGATAACGAAGGAAACTATATTTTATTAAAAGGTACCATAGATAATGTAGCAATATCTATAATAAATATATACACACCAAGTGAAATAGCATCAAAATTCCTAGGGGAGTAATTAAGAGATATGCAAGAAGAAATAGACAGCAAAATGATACTAGTGGGGGATCTCAACCTTGCTCTCTCAGAATTAGATAAATCAAACAAAAAAATAAACAAGAACGAAACTAGGGAGATAAACCCATTGTTAGAAAAGGTAGGTATGATAGATCTATGGAGAAAGTTGAATGAAGACAGTAGGGAGTTTACTTTTTTCTCAGCAGTCCATGGAACCTATACAAAATTTGACCATGTGTTAGGGCATAAAAACCTCAAAATCAAATGCAGGAAGGCAGAAATAGTAAATGCATTCTTTTCAGATCATGATGCAATAAAAATCACATACAATATAAGGCCAGGAGAAAATAACCCAAAAGTTAATTGGAAATTAAATAATCTAATCCTGAAGAATGAATGGGTGAAAGAACAAATCATAGACACAATCAATAATTTCATCCAGAATATGTATACATATATTCGATTTGCCAATATTTTAACATAATTAACATGTAGTGGATATCCTGCCATCTAGGGGAGGAGTGGGGAGTTGGGGGGAAAAATTTGTAAGGGAAAGCTATGTAAGGGTTATTGTTGAAGAATTACCCACACATATGTTATGCAAATAAAATAAAACAAAAAATAATAATAATTTCATCCAGGAGAATGACAATAAGGAGACAACATACCAAAATTTGTGGGATACAGCCAAAGAGGTTATAAGGGGCAATTTTATATCTCTAGATGCTTACTTGTGTAAATAGAGAAAGAAAACATCAACAACTTGGGCTTATTATTAAAAAAAACTAGAAAAAGAACAAATTAAAAACCCTCAATTAAATACCAAATTGTAAATTCTAAAAATAAAAGGAGAAATTAATAAAATTGAAAATAAGAAAACTATTGAATTAATAAATAAAACTAAGAGTTAGTTCTATGAAAAAACCAACAAAATAGATAAGCCTTTAGTTAATTTGATAAGAAAAAGGAAAGAGGAAAATCAAATTATTATTCTCAAGAATGATAAGGGAGAACTTTCCTCCAATGAAGAGGAAATTAGAGCAATAATTAGGAGATACTTTGCCCAACTTTATGCCAGTAAGTTTGATAATCTAAATGAAATGGAGGCATATCTACAAAAATATAGATTGCCCAGGTTAAAAGGAGAGGATATAAATTATTTAAATAGCCCCATATTGAAAAAAGAAATAGAACAAGCTATTAACCAACTCCCTAAGAAAAAATCTCCAGGCCCAGATGGATTTACATGTGAATTCTACCAAACATTCATAGAACAATTAATTCCAATACTATATAAACTATTTGAAAAAATAGGAACAGAAGGTATACTGCCAAATTCCTTCTATGAGACCGATATGGTGCTGATAGCTAAACCAGGTAGGGTGAAAACAGAGAAAGAAAACTATAGACCAATTTCCCTAATGAATATTGATGCAAAAATTTTAAACAAGATATTAGCAATGAGATTACAGAAAGTCATCCCCAGGATAGTACACTATGACCAAGTAGGATTTATACCAGGGATGCAGGGCTGGTTCAATATTAGGAAAACTATCAGCATAATTAATTATATTAATAACCAAACTATCAAAAACCATATGATTATCTCAATAGATGCCGAAAAAGCATTTGATAAAATCCAATACCCTTTCCTATTAAAAACACTAGAGAGTATAGGAATAAATGGGCTTTTCCTTAAAATGATCAGTAGCACCTATTTAAAACCATCAGCAAGCATCATATGTAATGGAGACAAACTAAAACCATTCCCAATAAGATCAGGAGTGAAACAAGGCGGGCCACTGTCACCATTACTATTTAATATTGTATTAGAAATGTTATCTTTAGCAATGAGAAGAAAAAGAGATAAGAGGAATCAGAGTAGGTAATGAAGAAACCAAATTATCACTCTTTGCAGATGACATGATGGTATACTTAGAGAACCCTAGAGACTCAACTAAAAAACTACTAGAAACAATTCACAACTTTAGCAAAGTGGCAGGATTCAAAATTAATCCACATAAATCATCAGCATTTTTATATATTACCAACAAAGTTCAGCAGCAAGAGATACAAAAAGAAATTCCATTTCAAATAGCAGATGGTAGGATAAAATATTTGGGAATCTATCTGCCAAGGAAAAGTCAGAAACCATATGAACTAAACTACAAAACACTTTCCACACAAATAAAATCAGACCTAATCAATTGGAAAAATATTAAGTGCTTATGGGTAGGCAAAGCAAACATAATAAAAATGACAATACTACCCAAACTAATCTACTTATTTAGTGCCATGCCAATCAAACTCCCAAGAAATTATTTTACAGATCTAGAAAAAATAGTAGCAAAGTTCATTTGGAAGAACAAAAGGTCAAGGATTTCAAGGGGATTAATGAAAAAAAAAGGCAGATGAAGGTGGCCTTGCTATACCAGATCTAAAACTATATTATAAAGCAGCGGTCATCACAACTGTTTGGTACTGGCTAAGAAATAGAGCAGTCGATCAGTGGCACAGGATAGGTTATCATGACAATCCAGGCAATAACCTTAACCATTTAGTGTTTGATAAACCCAAAGACCCCAGCTTTTGGGATAAGTACTCACTATTCAGCAAAAACTGCTGGGAAAATTGGAAACTAGTGTGGAAGAAATTAGGGCTTGGCCCATACCTAATACCACATACCAAGATAAGATCTAAATGGGTTCAAGATCTAGATATAAAGAATGATTTTGTAAGCAAGTTAGAGGAACGTAATATAGTTTACCTCTCAGGCCTGTGAAGATGGAATAAATTTATGTCCAAAGAAAATCTAGAACTTCTAATTGAACACCAGTTAGATAATTTTGATTATATTAAGATAAAAAGTTTCTGTACAAATAAAACTAATGCAGACAAGATTAAGAGGGAAGTATCAAATTTTGAAATCATCTTTATATTTAATGGTTCTTATAAAGGCCTCATTTCTAAAATATATAGAGAATTGTCTCATATATAAGAATTCAAGGCACTCTTCAATAGATAAGTGGTCAAGGAATATGAACAGACAGTTTTCAGATGATGAAATTAAAACCATCTCTAGTCATATGAAAAGTTGCTCCAAATCACTATTGATCAGAGAAATGCAAATGAAGACAACTCTGAGGTACCACTACACACCTGTCAGATTGGCTAAAATGACCGGAAAAGATAACGATGAATGTTGGAGGGGATGTGGAAAAACTGGGACACTAATACATTGTTGGTGGAACTGTGAACAGATCCAACCATTCTGGAGAGCAATTTGGAGCTATGCTCAAAAAGCTATCAAACTGTGAATACCCTTTGACCCAGCAGTGTTTCTAGTGGGCCTATATCCCAAAGAGATCTTAGAGGAGGGAAAGGGACCCACATGTGCAAGAATGTTTGTGGCAGCCCTTTTTGTAGTGGCTAGAAACTGGAAACTGAAGGGATCCCCATCAATTGGAGAGTGGCCGAATAAATTATGGTATATGAATGTTATGGAATATTATTGCACTGTAAGAAACGACCAGTAGGACGATTTCGGAGAGGCCTGGAGGGAGTTGCATGAACTGATGCTGAGTGAAACGAGCAGAACCAGGAGATCATCATACACAGCAACAACAGTATTACATGATGATCAATTCTGATGGATATGGCTCTCTGCAACAAAGAATTGTCTCAAACCAGTTCCAATTGTTCACTGAAGAAAACCATATACACCCAGAGAAAGGGATATGAAATATGGACCACAACGTAACATTTTCATGATCTCTATTGATATTTGCTTGCATTGTGTTTCCTTTCTCTGATTTTCTTTTTTTTTCTTGTAGATAGGATTTTTCTTCCATAACTTGTCAAGATTTCAACATTATTAACATGTAGTGGACTTCCTGCCATCTAGGGGAGGGGAGGGGACTGGGGGTAAAATTTGTAATGGAAAGCTTTGTAAAGATCAATGCTGGGGAACTACCCATACATATGTTATACAAATAAAAAGCTTTAATAAAAAAAATTAAAAAATAAATAAAAAATAAATAAAAAAAAAGAATTGCCTATTTAATTCATTCCCTATGTGAGTAGGTTTTCAAAATTTCAAACCCTCCTCTCCCTCTAATGCCTCTGTATCTATTCTTCCTCTGCACCTCATTTGTATGATATAATTATTTTTTTCTTAGCTCTGCCAGTTTTTCTTTTGAGCTAAACTATTGTTGATATGTATCTTAAACTTATGGTGTATCTTTCCAATGTAAAATACATAAATCATTTTTCCATGTTGAGTTTTTTGAAAACTGATCTTTGATATTGGCTCTTATATGTTTAATTTTCTATTAAGTCCGGGTTTAGTTGATAAAAAGTCCTGAAAATCTGGAAGTGCAATGAATATCCATCTTTTCTCATTCAATATGATGGATAATTCTGCTGGATGTGATATTTTGGGGCACAAAGCCTAGTTCTTTTGATTGTCCGTAAATTTGATTACAGAACCTGCTGTTTTTTATTATACCTGCTGCTCTAAGTATTGTACAATTCTTATTGTAGCTCCAGCATATTTAAATTGTTTTTTCTTGTTTCTTGCAAAACTTTCTCTTTAATTCGGGAGTTTTGAAATTTGGCAATAATATTCCTATGTATTTTCCACAAAGGATTTCATTGAGGTGGTGATTAGTGAATTTTTTCTATTTTTACTTTCCCCTCATGTTCTATCATTTCAGGACAATTTTCTTGGATTATTTCTTGAATGTTAAGATTCTCCTTTTGGTCACAACTTCTAGACCGTCCAATTATTCTTATTTTTTTCTTGTTCTGTTCCCTAGATCTGTTATTTTTCATATGTTTCACATTATGAATTATGGTCTCTCATACCTTCATTGGCTTCTGCTTGTGCAATTCTATTTTTTTTCTGACTGAATTTCATTTTATTAGATTTGCTGTAGACTTAGCATGTTAAATACATACAAGATACATATTCTTAAGTGGACTGAATCAAATTAAAATGTAATTGGGAAACATTTAACAAATTATACAATTAAAAAGTTAACATTACATTTTTTTAATGGTCTATGAATTTTCTTTTTTTTTAAAGCTTTTTATTTGTATAACATATGTATGGGTAGTTCCCCAGCATTGATGTTTACAAAGCTTTCCATTACAAATTTTACCCCCAGTCCCCTCCTTTCCCCTAGAAGGAGGAATATTCCTTGGGATTTTAATTTTGGCATCTCTTTCAGGAGGTGATAGGTGAATTCTTTCAATGGTGATTTTGCCTTCTGATTCTACAATCTCAGGGCAGTTTTCTTTCAGGATTTCTTGGAAGATAGTGTCTAGGTTCTTTTTTTCATCATGGCTTTCAGGAAGTCCACTAATCCTTAGATTGTCTCTCCTTGATCTATTTTCCTAGTCAGTTGTTTTTCCTAGGAGATATTTCATATTTTTTTTTCTAATTTTTCATTCTTTTGTTTTTGTTTGACTGATTCTTGACATCTTATTGAGTCATTCACTTGCATTTGTTCAATTTTTAAAGTGTTGTTTTCTTCAGTTACCTTTTTAAGCTCCTTTTGTAACTGGCCAATTTGTTCATTGTACTCTTTTTCCACTTCACTAGTTTTATTTTTCAATAAATTGGTGTCTTTTTCATATCTCTTTTGCAGGGCATCATATCCTTCTTGCAAGATATTGTATCCTTCTTGCACTGATTTCAGTTTATTTTCCCATTTATCCTCCAGCTCTCTTTTGAGGTTCTTTATGCAATCTTCCAGAAAGGCCTTTTGAAAAAGGGACCAGTGATGGTCCTTAATAACTTCCTCTGGAATTTTGTCTAAAGGAACCTCAGGATCTGGGGTCAGCCCTTCTTTCTCTCAATAGAAGCTGTCTATGGTGAGAGTTCTCTTTGCTTCTTCATTTTTTTTTTTAGACAGCGTCGATGTCTCTTTTAAGGGTCAGAAAAAATGGTGGCTGAAGTTCTTTGCCCTGGGGCAATTGGGCGAATTAATTTAAGGTGCTGGGCCAGTGGGGGCTAGGACTAAGTCTGAATTACTCCTTAAACAAGGCACGTCTGCCAGAACACCTGTCCCCAATCAGGGCAGAGTGTCCCCAGTGCCTCAGATAAACTCCAGGTGTTTGGACTTTGGAGTTTGGAGTTTCTGCCATGGTTGTGTTGAGTCCCACCCTCACTTCCGGCCTGCAAGGAGTCCACTGTTTATCCCTCTGTCCGAGTTAGACAAACCTGATATGAATTTCTTCAGAGATATCAGCAAGCAGTGTCCAAATATTTCTGGATTCGTTGACTTGAAGATCAGTTCCGAGGCTTATTTTATTGTTGATTTGAGAGAAGATTGGAGGAGGACGAAGAGTCTCATTTTCACTCTGCCATCTTTGCTCCACCCCACTAGTCTACTGCAATTCTAATTTTCAAAGAATTATTTTCATCTTTGAGATTCTGTATCTCCTTTTCTAGTTGGTTAACTTTTTTTTCATAATCTTGGTTTTTTTTTTTTTTTTTTTTGGTTTTTTTAAAAGTTTTTCCTCAATGTCTCTCATTTGATTTTTAAATGATTTTTTTGAGTTCTTCTATAAATTCTCTCTGGGCAAGGAGCCATTTCATGGTAATGAATGGGACTGATTGGATGAAGAATTTCTCAGTATTGAGACTGGGCTTGGGTCACATGACCCTATATCTAGAGTGGGAAGGTGAGGTCTTGGGGCTCAGGCTTCAGGAAGTCGCATGATCCCTATTCCTAGTCTTAGACCCTAGGTAACAGGGAGTCAAGTAATCTCTAAAGGTCAGGCCCTCAAGTCACTCCCATGGGAAGTGATATAACCCACAGATAGCAGGAAACATTGGTGACCATTGGTCAAGGAGAGTTACTTCTTTTTAGTCTATCCAATGAAAAGGCTTGGGGCTTTTGCTTTAAACCTTGGACAAGGCAGAAGCAGGCAGGTTTCAGGAGCACATGACTGGAGTTGGGATGGCTCCCAGCTGTGTGTCTGAGCTTCTCCTTGCAGGGATTAAATAAATGCTTTCTCTTTGTACCTGAAGATGTCTCTGATTATTTAATTTGGGAAAGGGGGTCTTTTGCCCATCCCACACAGTACTCTTTGGGATAGAAGCTTTTTTTAACTTCAGTGTCTTTCTCTGAAGATGAATCCCAATCTTCCCTGTTCCCATAGTAGGTTTCTATGTTGGGGTTCTTTCTTCTTTGCCAATCCATTTATTTTAATAAGAAGTGTTAGTGTAAGCACCTCTAATTGTGGGTGCAGGATAGTTCCTCAAGCTTCCCTTCAGCTCTATCCTCTGACCAGGAACCCTAAACCAAAAGCTCCACTCTCCAGCAAGTGCCTACAGCCCATAGCATCCCTGCTTCCCTGCTTGTGTACTCACTTCTAGAGTCTTTTCAACAACACAGCTGGGTCTGATGTTCCCAATAAGCTGAGGTTTACTCATTCTTCTAAGACTTAGGCCCCAACTGCACAGTCGAGGATGTAAAATTCTCTGGTTCCTGTTGAGGCTCCAGCCAAACCCAGCTAGCCCAAAGTGCCCCCACTTGGTGGTTCTGTGGAGCTAGCCCAGAGATGTTGGCACTTCACACATGTTAATTCCAACCTAGGGTCTTTCTTCAGATTTTGTTGGGTTTTACCAAGAGGGCCTCTGTTCTGCCACAAATTTTCTGGATTTTGCACCAGTCTGTGTTTGCCCTGAGGTTAAAATTTGTTCTATTTGTGGGGGAAATCTGGAACATTTGAAATTTGCCATCTTCCTTGAATCCTTCCATTGGTTAGGTTTTTATATCTCCTTTCCCATTTGGTCAATTCTACTTTTTAAGCAGTTTTCTTTTCCCAAGATATTGACTCTTTTTTTCATAATTTTGTTGCATCACTCTAATTTCCTTTCACCATTTTCTTCTACTTTTCTTATATTAATTTCAAGCTCTTTTTTGACCTCTTCCATGAGCACTTTCTGGGCTTGAGACTACAACCCTTTTTTCTTTGGAGCTCTACCTATAGTTGTTTTGACATTATTATCTTCTGAATTTGTGTTTTGATCTTTCCTGTCACCATAATAACTCTCCATGGTCAGATTATTTTTTTTGTTGTTTTTTTGCTCATCTTTTTGAACTTTTCCCCCTTTCTTTTACACTTGTGTTCTGGCTTCTCCTCCTCCTTTTCTTCCCCCTCCTTCTTGTTCTATCTCCCTCTCTGCCCCTTCTTCTCTTCCTCTTCCTCCTCATCATCTATCTCCTCCTCCTCCTGCTCCTGCTGCTGCTGTTGCTACTGCTTCTAGCCCTGTTCTCTTGGAGTGGTCCATCCTGGTCCCTCTTTTGAGAAGTCCCTGCTGAAAATACTCCCAAACTTGCCTACAAAAAATCTAAGGAAGGAGAGAAGACTGAAAACAATGACTTCATTAATTTGAAGGTAGGAGGGCAAGATGGGTTGGAAGTATAATTTAATACTAAGAAACACACACCACTTAATAAACTAATGAAAGCCTATTGTGAACAACAGGGTTTGTCAATGAGGCAGATCAGATTCTGATTTGATAGACAATCAATCAATGAAACACATATCTGCACATTTGGAAATGGATGATGAAGATATAGTTGATATATTCCAGCAGGAGACAGGAGGCATTTACTAAAAAGAGAACCTGCAACTCTACTCCAGAATTGTGCTCCCAAGGAAAAAAATACATTAACAATTAGAAAATCAAGATTTGGTTCATCCATATCCTGACTACTGCAATATAGTTTTCTCTCTTCTTTGATTCCCTTCCCCCATTCCTTTATTGGACATAAAGTAACTGGTATATGTGCACAAGTGTATTTTTTAATTAAATGGCCGATGGTATGATTTCATCAACATTAAATAGAGATGGGGAAGAGAAAAAACAAAGTGGTTCTGTGAAAATATCGCTTTTCTCCCTTAGTGACATGCTCATTTTGTTCTCATTGTTTAGCAACAACAAAAACCGACAAAAAAAATTCCTTGCATACCTTGTCTGCTTGGTTAATTTCAATGTTTTTCTTTTATTATCGTAAAATCAAAGACAATTTTATAACTTTTTTGTATGTACCTGTTACATGTAGGTCATTTTCTATCTCTCTCAGTAGGGATAAATTACTATAAAACTGATCCTAGATAGTTTTCCCATCAAGTCAAACATCATGTTGTTTAAATAAACTTCTTGTTTAAAATAAAAAAAATAAATAAATAAACTTGTGGTCTGTTCCCAGGGTAAAAAGGAAGTTTTTTTGGTTTTGTTTTGTTTTGGGTTTTTTTTTTTATGTCAGAAGCTACAGACTCTGGCTATTTACTCAGTGCTGCATTGATGTTTTCCTGAGACCCATGAAGGACCCTTGTGTCTGGTAATGCATTGAGAGAGTGAGATAGAGAGTGGCTGACTCTACTGGAGACTGTAGGGGTTTGTCAGTTTACATGGTGCTGATCCAGTGTCCTAATGTTGGTGTCTGGCATGGTCTATCCAATGAGGTGTCTCTGCATTTCTCTAGGATACACTGAAGTAGATGGAGGCCTAGTCATTGGAGGCTGTCTGTTTACCTCTAGAAAATTCTTTACCTCACACCTCAACTATTGCAACTTTCTACTGTTAAGTCTGTCTTCCTTAAGTATTTCTCTACTCCAATCCATCCTCCATTCAATCACTAAAGTGGTTTTCCAATCCCACTCAATAAACTCTATTGGCTCCTTGTTACCTGCAGAATCAAACAGAAAATTCTCTGGCATTTAAAGCTCTTCAAACCTCTAAACCTCTCCCATCTTTCCTGTCTTATACCTTACTCTCTGCCATATATTCTTTAATGCAAATGACCTTATTGCTGTTACACAAATAAGATACCCCATTTCTCAGCTTGGGACATTTTTTGTGGTTGTTCCCATGCCTATAGTATATACCATACTCATCTCTATCTCTGGCTTTTCTATCACTGTTCAGGTCCCAGCTAAAATCTTATTTTCTACAGGAAGCCTTTCCCAACTCTTCTTCATTTTAGTGTCTTCCTTCTGTTAATAACATCCTATGTAGCTTGCATATAGCTTGTTTTATGTATTTATTTGTTTATTGTCTCCCCTATTAGATTAGGAGCTTCTTAAGGGCAAGCACTATCTTTTCTCTCCAGCATTTAACTCTGTACCAGGCAACTAGTAGAGGTTTAAAAATGTTTATTGATTGATTGAGAAGGAACTAATAAAAATTGAGACAGTATAAGGATAACTAATAGAACAACTTCCCAGAAGACACAGAGGAAGTAGAATCCATGCCACATATTGAGGGATTATATTTAGCAAGAAAGAGGATGTAAGAAATACAGTTATAGGATTATACCCAGATTCATAAATAAAGATCCAGGGAAGCTCAAAAATGCCTGAGTCATCCTGTCAGAGTGACACGTGCAATACATGCTGAAGTTGCCTTTTACCACCTAAGGGGTGTGAATATCAATTAGCTTTCAGGCTCCATGTCTAGACTGCTCTTTTCCTTCCCTCTAGATCCAAATAAGAAACCAATAAAAACCCACCAAATTTAACTGATTTAGGGCAAAGGGTACTCCATTCCCTCCAGGATATCTACATCCATCCGTCCAGTCTCCCCAGAAGATTGTCCTGTTGTAAATATTTCCCTTTAGGAAATCTTGCTTTCTTATTTTTCTCTCCTCCTTTTCTTTCTGTTGCATTTTGTCCAGTATCCAGGGATGCTCTGCCTCCCCATCACAACAGCTCTCTCTCTAGAAGCATGGAAATTCAATATTGTAAAAAACAATTGCAGAAGCTGCTCTAATATACCAAATCTTTGATTCAAACAATAGAATGCATGAGCCTTTCCCTTTCTTTCCAATACTAGGGCTATAACTAAGGGTCTTCCTGAACTTCATGCCCCTCCAATGTTTTCCCCTGGAAACCCAAGTGGCAGATAAGAAAAATCCCTACTCTTCTTCATATAGGTATTCACAATTTTTCCAATTTTGTATTAAGACAGAGGGTCACTGAATAATTTGAGACTGGAGGAAAAGGTAAGAGAAAACAGATTTGAAGAGGTGGATCAAGGAAGCTTTTCTCTAGTGTCTCAATCTCACACTATCACTACCTGTAACCAATTCTAGCTCTAGAGAAAATTGTGAAGTGAGTTAAAATTTATCTCTAGGTTCCCAGTCTTCTAATTCTGCTTTCGTTCTCCTTACTAACTTGCAACTCTCTTTTTTATCAAAGCTCTCAAGAAAGGCTCTGAATGTACTTTCTTTCTCTCCTTCCTCTCAGAATCTTCTCTTAATGGAATCTTTCTCCTTACTAACTTACTCCTTTCTCCTTACTAACTCTGGTTAGTTTGCTAAACTCCTCTGTGGATTTAGCCTGCCAGTCAATGGCATATTCAGGAATATACTTTTAATGGATTCTTCCAAACTCCTTTCCTTGGAAACACTATTGCTCTTTCAAATATATTTCATATTTACCACTCCTGGTACCTATTTTACCAATTCATTTTTTTCTGAAATTTCTTCTCCTAAACAAATATACCTTTTGGCTAAGGAAGAAAGAAAGGCCTTGAAATCACACTGAAAGTATAAATGCCTGATACTTGCTTTAGATATTAACCCATCCTCAAACTATGATTGAACACCAATATCATGATCCCCTATATAGCACCTTTTACAAAGAGATCTTGACTTTTAACAAGATTCAAAATCATTTTTCATTTCATTTCCTTTTTTATTTTAAATTTAAATACATAGAGGAAAAAAATTGCTTTGTACACAGGCAATTGGAAAAAAAATTGCCATGTTCACAGCAGAACATAAGAGAAGATTCAAAATATAAACCAATACATTTTCATTTCAAGGAAGTCTATATAATAAATAGTATTGTGTTCAGAGTTTTCCACTTTTACTTCAATTCAGTATTTTTTTCCAACTTTTACTTTATTTAGCCTTCTTTTTTTATTAAAGCTTTTTATTTGTATAACATATGAATGGGTAGTTCCTCAACATTGATCTTTACAAAGCTTTCCATTACAAATTTTCCCCCCAGTCCCCTCCCCTCTCCTAGATAGCAGGAAGTCCACTACATGTTAATAATGTTGAAATACTTGACAAGTTATGCAAGAAAAATCCCATCTACAAGAAAAAAAATAAAATCAGAGAAAGGCAACACAATGCAAGCAAATATCAACAGAGATCATGAAAATGTTACGTTGTGGTCCATATTTCATATCCCTCTCTCTGGGTGTATATGGTTTTCTTCAGTGAACAATTGGAACTGGTTTGAGACAATTCTTTGTTGCAGAGAGCCATGTCCATCAGAATTGATCATCATGTAATATTGTCGTTGCTGTGTATGATGATCTCCTGGTTCTGCTCGTTTCACTCAGCATCAGTTCATGCAAGTCCCTCCAGGCCTCTCCGAAATCGTCCTGCTGGTCGTTTCTTACAGAACACTAATATTCCATAACATTCATATACCATAATTTATTCAGCCACTGTCCAATTGATGGGCATCCCTTCAGTTTCCAGTTTCTAGCTACTACAAAAAGGGCTGCCACAAACATTCTTGCACAGGTGGGTCCCTTTCCCTCCTCTAAGATCTCTTTGGGATATAGGCCCACTAGAAACACTGCTGGGTCAGAGTATGCACAGTTTGATAACTTTTTGAGCATAGCTCCAAATTGCTCTCCAGAATGGTTGGATCCGTTCACAGTTCCACCAACAATGTATTAGTGTCCCAGCCCTCCCACATCCCCTCCAACATTCATCGTTATCTTTTCCTGTCATTTTAGCCAATCTGACTGGTGTGTAGTGGTACCTCAGAGTTGTCTTCATTTGCATTTCTCTGATCAATAGTGATTTGGAGCAACTTTTCATATGACTAGAGATTGTTTTAATTTCATCATC
>JAJPUD010009370.1:0-75890 GCA_023553655.1 Myrmecobius fasciatus | reverse complement strand
AGACCTATTTCCCTAATGAATATTGATGCAAAAATTTTAAATAAGATTTTAGCAACAAGATTACAGAAAGTCATCCCCAGGATAATACATCATGACCAAGTAGGATTTATACCAGGAATGCAGGGCTGGTTCAATATTAGGAAAACTATTAGCATAATCAATTATATTAATAACCAAATTAATAAAAATCATATGATATCTCCATAGATGCAGAAAAAGCCTTTGATAAAATCCAACACCCATTCCTATTAAAAACACTGGAGAGTATAGGAATAAATGGGCTTTTCCTTAAAATGATAAGTAGTATCTACTTAAAACCTTCAGCAAGCATCATATGTAATGGAGTCAAACTAGAACCATTCCCAATAAGATCAGGAGTGAAACAAGGCTGCCCACTGTCACCATTACTATTTAATATTGTATTAGAAATGTTAGCTTTAGCAATAAGAGAAGAAAAAGAGATAAAAGGAATCAGAGTAGGTAGTGAAGAAACCAAATTATCACTCTTTGCAGATGACATGATGGTATACTTAGAGAATCCTAGAGACTCAACTAAAAAACTACTAGAAACAATTCACACCTTTAGCAAAGTGGCAGGATACAAAATAAATCCACATAAATCAGCAGCATTTTTATATATTACCAATAAAGTTCAGCAGCAAGAGATACAAAAAGAAATTCCATTCAAAATAACTGTTGATAGTATAAAATATTTGGGAATTTATCTGCCAAGGGATAGTCAGGAACTATATGAACTAAATTACAAAACACTTTCCACACAAATCAAATCAGACCTAGTCAATTGGAAAAACTTAAAATGCTCATGGGTAGGACGAGCGAATATAATAAAAATGACAATACTACCCAAACTAATTTACTTATTTAGTGCCATACCAATCAAACTCCCAAGAAATTATCTTACAGATCTAGAAAAAATAGTAGCAAAGTTCATTTGGAAAAACAAAAGGTCTAGAATTTCAAGGGGATTAATGAAAAAAAAGGCTGAAGATGGTGGACTTGCTGTACCAGATCTAAAACTATATTATAAAGCAGCGGTCATCAAAACCATTTGGTACTGGCTAAGAAATAGAGTAGTCGATCAGTGGAATAGGATAGAATCACAAGACAAACTAGGCAATAACTATAGCAATTTGGTTTTTGATAAACCCAAAGACCCCAGCTTTTGGGATAAGTATTCACTATTTGACAAAAACTGCTGGGAAAACTGGAAACTAGTGTGGAAGAAATTAGGGCTTGACCCACATCTAACACCACATACCAAGATAAGATCTAAATGGGTTCATGATCTGGATATAAAGAGTGATATTGTAAACAAGTTAGAGGAACATAATATAGTTTACCTCTCAGACCTGTGGAGATGGAATAAATTTATGTCCAAAGAAGAACTGGAACTTTTAATTGAAAACCAGATAGACAACTTTGACTATATTAAGTTAAAAAGTTTTTGTACAAACAAAATCAATGCAGACAAGATTAGGAGGGAAGCAATAAATTGGGAAATCATCTTTACATTTAAGGGTTCTGATAAAGGTCTCATCTCTAAAATATATAGAGAATTGTCTCATATTTATAAAAATTCAAGCCATTCTCCAATCAATAAATGGTCAAAGGATATGAACAGACAATTTTCAGAGGATGAAATTAAAACTATTTATAGTCATATGAAAAGGTGCTCCAAATCACTATTGATCAGAGAAATGCAAATCAAGACAACCCTGAGATACCACTTCACACCTGTCAGATTGTCTAAAATGACAGGAAAAGTTAATGATGAATGTTGGAGGGGTTGTGGGAGGGCTGGGACACTGATACATTGTTGGTGGAGCTGTGAACGGATACAGCCATTCTGGAGAACAATTTGGAGCTATGCTCAAAAAGTTATCAAACTGTGCATACCCTTTGACCCAGCAGCATTTCTATTGGGCTTATATCCCAAAGAAATCATAAAGGAAGGAAAAGGCCCCACATGTGCAAGAATGTTTGTGGCAGCCCTTTTTGTAGTGGCTAGAAACTGGAAATTGAATAGATGCCCTTCAATTGGAGAATGGCTGAATAAATTATGGTATATGAATGTTATGGAATATTATTGTTCTGTAAGAAATGACCAGCAAGATGATTTCAGAGAGGCCTGGAGAGACTTACATGAACTGATGCTGAGTGAAATGAGCAGAACCAGGAGATCATTATACACGGCAACAACAGTACTATATGACGACCAATTCTGATGGACATGGCTCTCTTCAACAATGATATGTTTCAAACCACCTCCAATTGTTCACTGAAGTAAGCCATATACACCCAGAGAGAGGGATGCGAAATGTGGACCACAACATAACATTCTCATACTCCTTGATTGATGTTTGCTTACATTGTGTTTCCTTTATCTGATATATCGTTTGTGTAGATAAGATTTTTCTTGCACACCAATGATAAGTATGGAAATATGTATACATATATTCGATTTGCCAATATTTTAACATAATTAACATGTAGTGGATATCCTGCCATCTAGGGGAGGGGTGGGGAGTTGGGGGAAAAATTTGTAACGGAAAGCTATGTAAGGGTTATTGTTGAAGAATTACCCACACATATGTTATGCAAATAAAATAAAAATTAAAAAAAAAGAAGAAGAAATTCCAGCAGAACAGTATATATTTCCATAACACCATGTAATCTGTCAACTTTGTCAGCCAGAGGAAAGATAAGTGTAATGACATAATATAGCAATGGAAGTCATGACTGAGTGTGGTTAAATAACTTAACTTTGTATTCCTAAAATACAATCCTGACCATACTGCTACTTCCTTAACATGTTTTAGTTGTTGCCACTAGATTTAAAATAAAAATTCCTTTATTTAGTATTTAAAGGTTTTAACAATTTGGCCTCAATCTATCTTTACATGTCTAAGACATATTACTTCATTATACTACATTCATATTTCATCCTCATCTATCATATCTACCAGCATAGGAATATTCTCTCTTCTTATTATGGTATACTTAAGGTATACAAGCAGAAAAAATCAAGACAACCTCTAATTTCAGAATGTTTGCATTCTAATTAATCCAAGAGAAAAGCACAAATAGGAAAGTGCTTACCAGGATGGAATGTTTTTAACAGGAATATCATGGGGAAAATTCCTGGAATTATAAGACAATTCATGGGCATGTACTTTTTAATGGCATATAATGTTTTCCAAAAAAATTAATAGTTTAGTTCTTTAAGGGTTTTCTGTTTTTTAATTAAGAATATATGAACATCAAGAAACACAAACATTTCAAGAGGTTCAGAAAACCAAAAAAGGATCAATTTAACATGAAACTATGACTATTTATATACAATTTCTATATTTCCCTAGTACATAAGGCTTATTTTTGCTTTTATTTTGTTTGTGCATGGTTCCAATATTGTTTCACTTGTCTGTTTTCTTAACTTCTCTCTTCTGTTTATTTACAAAATAAATTGATCTTTTCTTTCTTTTCCCCTTTTTAAAGTATCACTGTCACTTGACCATATTCTGAAACCTCCCCCCAAAGACAGCATAGTAAAATAAATCCAGATATTGACTGGATCTGAAAATGTGTCTCATTTTGTATCTCTGATTCATCATCTCTCTATCAGATATGTTATTGTCAGTCTTCTGAAGTCATTTTTCATTTTGTTGATCAGCATTGTAGTAATTGTATTAATTTTTCTCTTCTTTCATGCCATTGTGCTCTGCTTCAGTTCTTTTGAATCCTCCTAGTTTCCACTGAATTTATCCCTTTAATCATATTTAATGGCATACTACTTTTCCATTATGTTAATGACATAATTTGTTTAGTAGTTGGTGGTCACTCTTGCCTTGTTTCTAATTCTTTATTACAATAAAAAGATATTACTATCAATATTTTTGTATGTATGACTTTTTATTCTTTCTTTAATTTTCTGCTCATTTTTGGCAGATTATCATTGGTTATAAACCTTTGTCTTTTGTCTTTTTGAATATTATTCCCAAGATTTTCTTCTCCTTTATAGAACACTCATCACTATCTTATGTTAGAATGATTGTGGCTCTTTGGTACTTGAACCCTTTCTCTCTGGCTTTGTTATTTTGTATTCAACTTGGAAGCACATAATTTTGACTATGAAATTCCTAGATAGCAGAGTAGGTGGACTTCTGAGGCTAGAGTCAAGTGGACCAGAGTTCAAATCAAACTTCAAATATTTTCTAGCTATATAGCCTGAACAAGTCACTTATCCTCTACATGTCTTCTTTCTTTCCTTCCTCAGTGTTTTTAGTTATAGGTTATTTTAGGAAATAATTATTTTTATTTTTCTGTCTTGTTCAGTTACATTTGGGAAGTATTTGTTTATGATTTCTTAAAATATGACATACAACTTTTTGTTCAGTCTTGGTTTTCAGGGAGTCATGATCTTAAAAAAAATAACAATAATAAAAAAAAAAAACTTCTGAGACTGGTTCTTCCTACCTCACCCACACTCATAGTGCAGCAGCTGCTCATAGACCTGACCCTGCTGCTAATTGGCAATGAAGCTTTGATCCATTTTATTTCTGGTTTAGACTGGTCTGCTCCTCCTTGACAGCCTGGTGTACCCTGTCCTATATTCCCAGAGATTCAACATATTGGTGCCAGAAGTGATACAGACACCTGATCTGCTTTAAGCCTACTATATCAGAATTTCCAAACTCAAGCAATTCACTAATCTGTCTCCCAACTTAGAAAGGATTTCAAATATGTGATACCCTCCTTGACCTTAGATAACTTTAAATTTATTTATCTTTGTCCAGTTTCCCAATCAGTTGCTTTTGATAACTGTTTGATAGTTCTTTCCTTTGATTTCATCGGTATTTTGATTTTGCTCTAATATTTCTTGCCACTTCCTCAAGTCTTAAGGCTTTGTTTATTCCATTCTAATTTTTAAGAAGTCTACTATTCCAGTAAGGAACTCTACATTTTAAGCTATTTATTTTGCTTTACATTTTCCCAGAACTCTTGGAGGGTTCTTCAGGATCTTTATTTCACTTATAATTTTATTTATATGTTTTTCTTCCAACTATTCTTGGATTCATGGTGTACAAAACTTTCTTCCTTTTCATTTCTTCTTTTCTTTATTCAGTTACCTTTCTTTCCTTTTTTCCTTTATTGCTTTCCTCCTTCCATACATTCTATCCACACATTGGATAAAAATCCTGTGATTAACTTTTTGAAAGGTGTACAACAAGGATAACACAGAATGGGCAGTCACAGATGAAGTACAAATTTTTTTTTTCAATTTAATGAAAATCACAGATCCATTTGAGTACTGAGAGTATTTATTCTACCCATGTTGATGATTGCTAGGAAGAATATCCTCCAATGATGCTTCAGATTGCTCAGATAGCAGGTAGTAATGCCATCATATTAAAGCTAATTAAGCAATGCATGGAAAACACTGTAATCCTCAAAAATAAATTTTAGAATAGTTGACCACATATCTCAAGTGTCCTAATATTTTTTCTCAATAACAACTTGCCTACAAACATAAAAGCAAGTAACTAGGTCAGATTACCAGCCTTCAGCTTCAGTTACATTTACCTTTTTTTTGTCATCGATTTAGGGACCAGGAAGAAATTGCTCCTTACTTTTCTCAGTTCCCTGATTTCTATTTCTCTTTCCCCTCTTACAATCAAGCTTTTCTTCAGGCTTAGTGTATAACTATATAATTCATTGTGCAGTATTACATGAGAAGTGAGGATTTTCACAAACATTGTTTTGCTTCCTGAATTCTTCCTCTTTGATTTCTTTTATACCTTCTTTCTCCTCCTCCTCACCATCATGGGATACTACAATTCTGCCTTACAGACAATCCAATGTGTTTTGTACCATGAAGATTTTTTAATTTATTTGTTTTAGGAGATTTCTGTAATCTAATGTGTAAATATGAAAAAGGTCTCTAACACTTTGCTTTAATTTTTTTTATTGTGAAGTATTATCAAAATTTAAATTGAAATAAACTTACATAACTTTACATGAGTATGGATGATGTGGATTTGGATTATAATACTGTCGTAAGTGCATTAGTTTTGGAGCTACAAAAGACATTTGGTATTATCTAATTTATAAATTAGATAATTAGGATAAAATTAGATATACTCCATCTATTTTACAGATGAGAAAACTGAGACTATATAGATTAAATTATTTGCTTAGGGATATACCAGCAGGCTCTCATTTCCATTATGCCACAAGTTTTAGAGAAGTCATATTAAAAGTGAATAAATATTAATCCTGGCATTTCCAAGTCTCCAACTTTAAGGATATAGTCATAGTGACTAGGCAAATAAGATGGAATAGATATTTCATCACTATCCAATGTAGTAATTGTGTACTAGTTGTCACCTTAGTAAAGGGGAGTGGTGCAATAATATTGCCTTTCCAAGTATAGGTTTGATGCCATCATCATGAAGAGTTATGTACTACTATTAAGAGTTTTTATTTGAAAGTTGACCAGGAAATTCTTCACATGTAATAGATTGCTAAAGCTTCTGAGATGATCAGAGCCTTTGGTTTTACCCACGATCTGTGACCCAATTCAATTTAGCTGGACAAGCAGACCATGAACAATTCCATTCTAACTGAAACTGTTTTCTTCCTTCACTTTCAAAGCCATACTGCTGAACTTTCAGATATAATGTTATTGTGCCCTTGTGGATCTGTTTATTGCTAGAGGTCTATATAATTTAGGTGCTATCTATGCCTCCTCTCTAGCAAAAACAAAGGAGTGAGGGGAAGCACTCCAGGTGCTTCCATCAAAAGAATTCATCTAAAGGTGAAGCTTAGAGTGAGTATTTTAAAACAACCATAAACTCACATAAAGTTACAAAACTACTGGAAACAAACTTTCTCCTTAGATTTTCTTTAGTTAATATCAGATGTAACTGAATTAAATATCAATGCAAATGTCTGAAAATATGAATTATGGAGTTTGTGAAATAGCAAACTGTGGCCAACAATATCACATTCAAGTTCAAATATGTCTATCTTCTAACATTTTTTCAGGAGTGCAGTTTTATTCATTAACATAACCATCAAAAAGCTTGAGAATTTCTCTATTGGACTTACTAGCATCCTCCTAACTATAACTAAGCTATGTACAATAAAAGCAACAATCAAAAAGTGAAGGTTTCATCTTTACAATGATGATAGATTCTCTGAAGTTCTAAAATTCATTCCTTGAGAATCAGACTTAAAAGGAGAGGCTATGGCATGTCTGCCCAGGACCAGGACCTTATAATTATATCCACATGAGAAGAGCATATAACTATTATACTACTGCCTAGTCCTGCTGTCCCCCAAAATCTTAGGTAATGAAGTTGTGAGAAAGGAGCCATTTGCTCAGTGATATCTACTGTGCACCTCCATAATTTGCTCTCATCAACTTTGAGAGCTATCTCAGTTTCAGATCGTTGTTACAGATTTCTTGCCTCTTGACTACTTGAAATTATTTCTTTACAAAATCTGGCTTGTCCTAGCCCAGCTCAAAGTTTACTCTCTTAATCTTGACATAGATCACACTCTCTTACTATGGGTCAGAGAGAAGATTCTCCCTCTCAGGCCATATTAATTATCCTTCAACATTTTCTTCCTAAGAATTAGATCTAACATTTCTCATCTCAGCTGCCCAAATAAAGTACTCTTCTACTGTACCTATTTCAAAGGGATGTAGTTACATGACCTTTGTAGGGATTCATCACAACTGAAGCTTAGAGCACTCAGAACTGAGCAAGGGTTTCATTCTACTGACATGTAATGACCTGGATACACTTCATCCCAGGTATATTTAAGACAACTGAAGAATGTTATTCCATGATGGTAACAAGCATTTCTTATTCCTCTTTGTATCTTGCTCAGTGCCTAGTATCTAGTAAATAAAAGATACTCAAGAAACACTTGTGGAATTTTTGTCATATTCTCTATGAAGAGTAGAAATATCCTCTAAAGTTTCTGTCTGGTACATGAGGTCTTGAACTTATTTGTAGACATATTCCAAATATGGTCAATATTTCTACTTTCTCTTCCTCCCCCAAAACTAGCTAAATGTGTCTTTACTAGCCTCCTTCTCTGACCCCAGAACCAAATTTTACACAGGAATTTGCTAATGTCCCCACTTCTTTGTGATCCCATTATCTTGCATTTGATGTTTTGCATTTTGTGGCAGAAGTTACTTATTCACTTTGAGGAGAGAAAGTTTCCCTCAGACAGATAAATATGTTAATATCACATGTGTATATACAAATATATATTCCTACACACTCAACCTATGGCATGAGAAATAAATATTTTTAGCTAGCTAGCTGCATTTTTCCATCCCTATTAAATAGGGAATTCCCAGAGAAGAAATTCCCTCTACAAATATACAACATTATCTTGTTTGGGATTTACAAACTTAGAAAGTTGCTATAGATCAGTGAAAGTTTTAAGTGATTTGCCCAAAGTTACAAAGCAGATATTTAGCAGGAATAGACCTTGAACCTAGGCTATCCTAAATCTATGTAGAAAAGTTCTGAGTGTTGCCCACTATGGATGCTGCTTTTCCAATGTATTATTTTTATTTTTATTATTTTATTTTATTTTTATTAAAATATTAAAATAACATTAATATGTATATATATGTGTGTGGATAAATTTGCATAGATAACAATCACATTTTAACTATCTACTTTTTACATTATGTTTTACTACACTACAATCACTTGCATTTCCCAAGAAATCTGTCTTTATCTACAGGAATCATTATCTATAAAATTATTTTAAAAGAAGGGGAAAAAGTGCTACAAAGCAAACAAGCATATCAAAAATGTATGATATGTTTAGTGTTTCATATCCAGAAGGACTTACCTCTGCAAAAAGGTAGAGAGATCTACTTATTTAGAACCAAGCTTTATTATAATTCCACAGGGTTTGGTTTGGATTTGTATGCTTTTATTGTTAAGTTCTGATATAAATCATAATCAGAATAAATTGAAATATAGTCATCTTTAATTTAGATAAATAAAGTCATGATCCTGGGATGCCATCATATATCTCAATACATGAATGTCCACAAAGAAAACTCACAGATAGGTTTTTATAGATTCAAGACAACAAAGTGTGTGGGGCAGGTAGGTGGCACAGTGGATAGAGCACCAGCCCTGAAGTCAAGAAGACCTGAGTTCAAATCTGGTCTCAGATACTTAACACATCCTAGCTGTGTGACACTGGGCAAGTCACTTAACCCCAAATTGCCTTAGCAAAAATAAATAAATAAAAATAAAGTGTGGGGGTAGTGATGTCTGCTCATGTGGTTCTAACTGTTTCTATTAAACTAAGCAAGAAAACTCACTTTATTCTCATTATTTCAGCCTTCATTACTTGTGCTTCTCCAAAACTTTGTAACAAGGTACAAGAACATTTAAGTCACTTTCAGTACCTCTGATTTACCCAAATTTGTTTATGGAATAAACAGAACTTAGATTCCCAAGGGGAACTGGCCTAAGCTAGTAATTTCAGGCCTTAAGAGTAGGAATGCATCAACATTTCTAAGATTTTCTAGAGAGAGGGGCTTCTTTTATTGTCAGAGTGGTCTTTTAATAGAAAAGTAAATATTACATTTAACATTACTACTATTAAAATTAATTTTTAAAATTAATTATTTCCAATTACAATTTATAGTTATGTCTATTTTACCACTGGGTTCTGCTTATTTCACTTTGTATCAGTTAAAATGTTTTCCCATGCTTTTCGGATTCACTATTTCAGACTGCACAGTGGTATTCTATTACATTCATGTTGTAAAACTTGTTCAGTTATTCTCCATTCTAAAAGTATAAACTATCTTTTCTAGTCTTTGCTGCTACAGAAAGTACAAGTGCTCACATACATAAATACACAAACATGTATCTATCCATATGCCCCATGCATGTATATGATTAGGGTGTATATTTTTTTCTCACCAGAGAATTATACAAAAACAAATCAACAACCAGAAATGTTATTAAAGGCAGAGGAGTAGTGAAAAATGATACTTGCTGTTGTAAAAACCTTCTTCATAGACCTTTATCAGGCTACATCTAAAACATGGGGAACAATTCTCTTGTTCTCAAGTTGTTAACTAAAGAAGAAAGTTAAATTGTACTCTGAAAATAAAGAATAGGGCTTTATATTTATTTATATTAAAGTGCTTAATAGTTGTTCTTTAACACTATATATGTACAAACATAATTATCTTCTTTGGAACTAATAGTCTTAGGACCCAAACAATGACCAAATGGGGCTTGGCCAATGATAATCAAATTGATTTTGGTTTAAGGTCTGGTCCTTAAGAAAAAAAATCTAGCCAGTAAAAGCCAAGCTGTCTTGAGGGAGGTTCAGAGGTACAAAAAAGAAAAAAAAATTCTTTTAAGAGCCTCTGTAGGTAAGGATGTGATACCTTATGTGGACAGAGAGAGGAAAGGTTCCATACCAACCTCACACCTGGCTCAGTCCACGATCTCCTGTCTTCTTCATCATTTTGCCCCATTAGGGTAGATCCCCCAACTCTTACTTGCCTTTCAATTTCTTTTCATTCATTCCCCTCATTAGAATGTAAGCTCCCTGAAAGCAGGGCCTATTTTTCTTTTTGCTTATATTTTTATTTCCAGCACTTAGAACAAGCATTTAAAAGTGCTTTACAAATATCTACAGATTTCTACAAAGAAAAGCATAATATTCACGTTACAAAAAAAGGTTTCCTTTATTATAGTGAGAGAGATACGACATTAATGACTCAAGAAAGTAGAAAGGGGAGGATTTGACCAAGGGCATAAGCAATCAGTGGAAGAATGGAATACTGTTAATGGATTTTGCTGCATTCCTCACCATAGTCCCTAAGATTAATGAGCACCCAACAGTAAATTATAGAGATAACTTTGGGCACTGGTGATATGTAGAATTCAGAAATTATGCACCCTTTTTCATTTCCCCCTATAGGAATTGGTACTAGCTGGCCAACCAGGTATTGAGAGGAAACTTAAGGATCCAAGATGTAACAGAGGAGTTCAGTAAACATTTCTTTTAAGTACTGAACTTAGATGATGATGATTCATTTCAAAATTGCCCCATCATCATATTCTCCTTGGGAATTAGATCATATTGCCTTATTCCTTAACTGTATTATATAGTACAATTTACTACTTTGTTATATACCAACTTATTAATAAATAATTTTAACTGTAAATGTCTTATCTTCCCCTCAAAGAATTACTGTCTCTTTCTAGGTGCAGATCTTGCCTTACTTATTTTTTATGCTGCCTAAATGCCCCAATAAGAGGGGCAGAAAATAATAATGGGGTATGAGTACCAAGGCTGATTCAGTCTTGCAAGTCAATGAGGTTCCTCAATGATGAAGTTTCTGAGGCATGATAAAGAAGTCTAGGAAGTCCCAAAGTAATATAAAAGTTGTTCATCTTCTCTGTGACTCAATTTCCTCATCTGTTAAATAAAAGAGTTGAAACAAATAAACTTTGACATCCCTATCCCTCTAAATACAGGTCTTTACCCTTACATTTGATTTCTCTCCAGGGCTTAGACTCTCCAGCTCCTTTTTCCTGCCAAAGACATACTGAGCTTTAGTTTAGTTGGAACCATGACCCAGAAAGAGAGGAATAGTTATTAGGTGTTGGTGCTTATAAAATGGCTACTTTTGACCTTTGTTTAAATGTGCTCCTTTTCCAAGGGGATATCAAATCCTAAGAGTCTTTATATCAATAAAATAGATCTTACAATTTGTTTTTTTTTTACATATAGTAGAATATAGAATAGTGCCTGAACTATTAGTGTAATAAGTCCTTAATAAGGTTTTTCCCCCTTTCTCCTCTTTTTTTCTTCCTTCTCCCTTCCTTTTTTCTTTCTTTCCTTCCCAAAAAATTAAAATATCACAATTTAATTCTTTTTCCTGGTTGTATTTTTAGCATTTTCTTGTGTATACTGTTAATGCCTGTATTTGAAAGTCTCAATTGTCTTCTTCATAATTATTTTATTGTATACATAGTCAATCACACTTTTTTAAAAGAGATAGCATGACCTACTGAAAAGAAAGTTTGATTCAGAGGCCAGAAAATGGGGTTAAAATTTTACCTCTCAAACCTACTAGTTCTGTGAAAATAGGGAAGTAATTTATCTCCAAAGTTTTCCCAGGTGTAAAATGAAAATAATTAAACCTATAGTTCCTAGCTCACAAGGTTGTTATAAGGCTCAAAAGTAATATATGTAAATCTTTTAAAACTTTAAAACACCATATAAATGTCAGTTGTTTTTATTCTTTTGTAATACCCCTGTGATTCTTTCTTTCTATTCAAATCCATTACAGAATTTTCTAGCAAAGAGTGGAAATTACTTTTTCCCTTCATCTCATACAAGCTAGCTATTTGAATGAATAGTTGGAAATTCACCAGTTATGGGAATTGAGGTGAAAATTGGGCTTCCTGTGACTAGGATGAAATCACATGTTTAAAGACAATATGCCAAGTTCATTAAGTAACTGGAATGTGTTGGCAAGTTCACCCTCGGCCCATCTACATAATGCTATAATAGAAATTATGAAATAAACAGATGTGGCCAAACATATCACCTTCAATCTATTGTTTGGATCATGGAAAAAAAAAAAAAACAAAACAAGATGATTAATGACGCTTTGTTAAGATTTCAAACAAAAAAAAAAAAACCAGAAAGATTATAATAATGTGATAGTACCTTCAATCACTGTTTTCGATTAAATCTTTGCATATTTTATTGCTCTATTTAGCTTTCTAAATTGTATGATCCAATTTGATTTGATGAGGCAGGTACACTAACATTGCTCATGAATCTTAAGAATAGTCAGCACATTCTAAATAAATGTGCTGATTAAGTGGGGAAAAAAAACAACTGGCACTCCTACACTAATCAGAGAGTATGTTCTTTTCATGGATAGAAAACCCATTAGACATTCCAAAAAGACCTTATAAGAAAGATCCATATACCAGAAGAATTAGATAATCTTTAGTTCCTTAACAACACTAAGGTTTGGAAACTAATGTTTACTTTCCCTTAGCTCAAAATTCATTCACTTTAATAAACTTCTATTCTATAAATAGATTTTATCTTCCTGCTTAATTTAGTTTTTTTCATATGCAGAGATTTACATTTTATTGTTCAAAATATAAAGTATTATATGTAAAGTATTATAAACAGTACATATGAATGGAGACAAATTTACAAAGCTGTAGAGCACTCAAACTATGGGATAGCATTCAATCTGATTCAAGTCAAGCCAAATTAAGTTAAGTAAAATTTAAAAAATGTTTATCAAATGCTTACTATTTCCAGGGATGGCACTGAATGGGTCACTTGGGGTTTGAACATATTAAAAGGACCCTCTTTTCTTTTTTTTAGGCAATTGGGGTTAAAAGTGACTTGCCCACGGTCACACAGCTAGGGAATGTTAAGTGTCTGAGACCAGATTTGAACTTGGGTCTTCCTGACTTCAGGGCTGGTGCTCTATCCACTGCTCCAACTAGCTGCCCCCAAAAGGACTCTCTTGAAGCTTGTAGGTTTATTTTAGAACAAACATAAGGAGTCTGATCAACAAAACAACAAACCATGATGTCAGAGGATTAATGATGACACATCCATCCATGGACTGACAGAAAGGTGGCAGACTAAATATAAAGATTGAGATTCACATTTTTGGATTTGACCAAGATGGGAATTTGCTTTATGTTATTTTCTATATTTTTCACAAGGAGTTATTTTGAATGTTTTTCCTTTTTCATTCACTGATGATGAGCTGAGAGGAAGAGAAAATAAATGCTTATTAATTGAAGCAATTATTTTTAAGTTAAAGTACATTTTCATTGTTTCTGAGCTAGAAAGTATCTTCAATTAACAGACTCAGTCCACTGTTTTTTCTACTACAAGAAAACATTAAAATATATATTTTTAAATGGAGGAAAATATAAACAACTTTTAGAATTTTAATTGTAAATGGAATAACATACAAGAAAAAAAGTCACAGAATAGATAAGGAAATACAACAACAAATATTTGACACCATAGTGTATGTAAATCAAAGACATAATGAAGTAAAATGAAGGCATAATATTTTCTATGCATTAGATAAAGAAAAAAATCAGGCTTTGTATTCAACAAAGCAAAAATATAAATCATAATATCAATAGAGATGAACAAAGAAATTATATACAACTTATCTAATGTTTCTATATTTATTTATCATACACACACACACACACACACACATACACACATCCTATAGGTCCTAAATTTGTATGCACCAAATGGTATGGTATCCATATTTCTAAAGGAAAAATAGCTGAATCACAAAATTCTATAGATATTAACATAAAAATAATGGGAAATCTTAATGTTACTCTCTCAGAAATGAATGAATCTAAGAAGATGATATACATAAAGGAAAATATAGTCCTCAATGAATTGTAGAAAATTTTAGAGGTTTAGGATTTATGGCTTCTTTTGAGTGGGAATACTAAAAATATACAGATTTCTTAGTCTCACATAATACTTTTACAAAAATAGACCATGAACTAGATGACAGATAAATTAAATATAAATGAAAAAGAAATATTATTTATTTCAATACCATTCTGTAATAATGTTATTACAAGTGTTCATATAAAAATACAGATATACAGGGAGATACAATAGAAATATCTTGAAAAATAAGAGAGTGAAAAAACAAATCATAGAAATAATTAATAACTATTAAAAATAATGATAATACTGAGACCACCACAAAATTTTCTATGACATAAAAAATAAAAATTTCTTAGGAAAAATATACTTTTGAGGGTATACATTAACTAACTAGAAAAAGAAACTAAATTTTGTAATTAAAACTACAAAAGATGAAAGCCTTAAGATTAGAGATAAAAGAAATAAAAATAAAAACAAAAATATACTTTTAAAACTTATTCTTAAAACTATGGTTATGTAAAAACATGATTAAAACTTATTAGCAAAATAA
The DNA here is from genome assembly GCA_023553655.1 of Myrmecobius fasciatus. NCBI lineage: Eukaryota > Metazoa > Chordata > Mammalia > Dasyuromorphia > Myrmecobiidae > Myrmecobius > Myrmecobius fasciatus. The sequence continues at coordinate 60,826 of JAJPUD010009370.1, read as the reverse complement.
AAATCTGGTCCTTTGAAAAGATCAATATCAATAATATACTAGTTCACTCTAAATCAAAAGCAAAGGAAGCAAATTTATGTTAACAAGCACAAAATGAAAAAAGTGAAATCCCAAACACAGAATAAACAAACATTTTTCAGATGGTGCATATTTTTGTATCAACAAAATCAAGACTTCAAAAGAAATTAAGGATTATCTAAAGATATATAAAAAATCTCAATTAATATAATACCACCTAGAGATATTATATAATCCAGTTCAAGAAGTGGAAAATTGAATAAACAAAAAAGTACTATTAAAAGACAATAATCTTCTCTTGATGAATTTACAGGAGAATTATATTAAATTATGAAATAATAATTAATTTTAAATAATCTATACTCCAAAAATTATTTTTTAAATTGAGAAGGAAAATACTTCCGCAAATTTTTTTATGAAAGAAAATCCTAATACCTATGCCAGAGAGATATGATATGAAGAATCATATCTACAGAGCAATATCATCAATGAATTTTGACTCAAATAATTTACAATTTTGGGGGAAAGACAGCAATTTTGTTAAAAAAAATCTTCATTATAATCAAGTTGAATTTATTAAAAAGGTAAAATGACAATTAATCATTAAGAAAACTATTAGCATAAATATATTAAAGACAAAAATATCCCAGTATCACATAATTATATTAATAAAGGAAGAAATATTCTTTAACAAATATAATGCACATTTGAGATAAAAACTCTTCAAATCAAGGGCACAGAAGAATTTTTTTAACAAGATTACATATATCTATATAAAATCAAAAGTTAACATTAAATACAATAGCAAAACATTAATTACTAGGGAAAGAACTTCTTATTTAACAAAAACTTCTGGGAAACCTGTAAAACTGTCTAAGAGAAATTGCTCTTAGATTAACTGCTTATTTGTTGTTCAGTTGTTTCAATCATGTCCAGCTTTTCTTGACATGCCGTTTTCTTGGCAAAGATACTCAAGTGGTTTGTCATTTCCTTTTCTAGCTCATTTAATAGATGAAGAAAATGACAAACATGGTTAAGTGATTAGCCATAGCCAGTCAGTGTCCGAGACCAGGTTAAATTCAGAAGATGAATCCTCCTGACTTCAGGCCCAGCACTCTATTCACTGTACCATATGATGCATGTGCCAAATATCAGAATAAGCTAAGGATAGATGTTACCAAGATAATAAAAAGAACACACACACACACAATCTGATCATTCATAGTTATGACCAGAGAGTAAATTCAAAAGATAGAGGCAATCACAAAAGATAAAAAACACATTTGATGTAAAAACAAAGATGTTAATAAAATTATTTTAAGAATAGCATCATACTGAGAATTTTGATTGAGGGTATATCATTGTTAAGTCTGCCAGTATGTGGCTTTCTTGTTCACAATAAGCACTTAATAAATATTTGCTGAATTAAGTAATATTTTGAATATAAATTTGTGGAAATTTAGGGAAGATTTGGACTGTCCTTTGCTGTTACTCAGGTAATCTTTTTTTTAAGAGTCACACCACACTAATAGAACAATATTTTGTTATTTAAAAGGAAGAAGTTTTTGATGATTCTATAATCACTGAAAAATATCCATTTACTCACTTGATAGGCTAATTTTCTAAATCATTCTTATTTATTCATTTATAGGAGTTTCCTCTGAAAGATTTATTAGGCAAAACTTTAAAAAATATTTATCTTTGTATACTATGCAAGGGAAGTACAATTAAAAGAAATTGGATGTTTCCTCTGAAGAACAGAGAGTTTAGAAGATTGGTCAGTATGAGAGTGATGTTTAACTATTTGTAAGTATTCAAACATCTTCCCAATTTTATTTATTTCCTAATTATCCAGTTTTTAGCTTATTTTGTATATATTTGTTGCATGTTGTAAGAGCCTTTTGAGCAGGGACTGTCTTTTGCCTTTTTATGTTCTTACCATTTGGCACTGTGACTGTCACGTACTTGATGCATGACAAATGTTTATTGATTGATAGGATTAGACTTTGCTCTGACTGGGCCTAAAGACTAAAATTAGCAGCAATGAGAAGAAAGACAGAGAGGCAAACTTCTCTTCAATAAAAGGAAAATCAAAAATTAGGGCTACTTAGAGAACTACTTAAGTAATAAATTCCTCATCACTGGAGACTATCAAACCTTTCTGTTAAAGTATGGGTTAAAAGCAATGATATTTGAAGTTCCTTCCAAACACAAAATTATATGATTCCACATTTAAGAAATTCAGTTTTATTACTTTATAATTATGACCTTTCACTAATTCAGATTGCCATGTCTTCAAATTAATTGAAATTACTGTGTGTGAAAGGTAATATTATATCTTAAAGATCATCTTTTCCATTTTCTTCATTTTATAGCTGGGGAAACTAAAGCCTGAAATTACTTAAATACTTATTATAGGACTTATGACTATGTTAGTGACAAGGCTAGAAAGAGAACCTAAATATCATGACTCATAGTTGAATTATTTCTCTATTTCCCTATGCTATTACATTTTTAGAAAGCATAAATAAATTATAGAGTTTTTGTTTTTGTTTGGTTTTTAACCATTCTTCTCAGTAAGAGGAGGATAGGTGACAGAGTGGCTAGAGTACTACATCTAGAGTCAGGGAAATCTAAATTCAAATTCTCCCAAGACTCATAGAAGCTGTGCAAGACCCTGCTCATCTGTAAAATCAGAAGAAAAAGGAAAAATCTTGGGAGAGATAAAGAAAACAGAAATAAGAAGTGAACATAGCATGTGTTGATTTATGTTCAGTTTCCTTAGTTCTTTTTCTGGATACAGATGGTATTTTCTGTCAAAAGTCTATGGATTGATTTGGATCACTGAACAACTAAGAACCAAGCCCTTCATAGTTGATCATCGAAAATTCTTGCTATTATTGTGTAGAATGTGTTCTTGGTTCTACTTGTTTCACTCAGCATCAGTTCATGTAAATCTTTCTATAATTAGTTTATCATTTTTAAAGAACAATAATATACCATTACCTTCATGTACCACAGCTTACTCAACCATTCCCCAGTTGCTGGGCATCCATTCCTTTTCCAATTCTTTTCTACCACAAAAAGAGCTGCTATAAATAGTTTGCACATGTGGGTCCTTTTTCCTCCTTTATGATTTCCTTGGGATACAGACTCAGTAGTGATACTGCTGGGTCAAAGAGTATGCACAATTTGAAAGCTCTTTGGGCATAGTTCCAGATTGTTCTCCAGAACGGTGGGATCATTTTACAACTCCAGCAACAATGCATTAGTGTCTCAGTTTTTCCACATCCCCTCCAATGTTTATCAATTTTTTTTCCTGTCATCTCAGCCAATCTAAGAGATGTGAGGCAGGACTTCAAAATTGTTTTAATTTATATTACTCTACTCAGTAGTTTAGAACATTTTTCATATAACTAAAAATGGCTTTAATTTCATCATCTGATGTCAGTTTTCCTCTGATTAACTTTTTTTTTTTGCTTTTTGCTGAGGCAATTGGGGTTAAGTGAATTGGCCAGGGTCACACAGCTAGGAAGTATCTGAAACCAAATTTGAACTCAGGTCCTCCTGACTTCAGGGCTGGTGCTCTAACCACTCCGCCACCTAGCTGCCCCACCTCTGATTAACTTTTGATCACTTATCAATTGGGGAATGACTTGTATTCATATAAATTTGACACAATTTTTATATATTTTAGAAATGAGAACTTTATAAGAAATACTGGCTATAAAGCTGTTTTCACAGCTTTTAATCTTGTTTCTGTTGGTTTTGTTTGTGCAAAAACTTTTTAATTTAGTGTAATTAAAGTTTTCCCTTTTGTCTTTCATAATGTTCTCTAGTTTCCCTTTGGTCATAAATTACTCCCTTCCCCAAAGATCTCATAGGTAAATTATCCTTTGTTCTCCTAATTTGTTTATGGTATCATTGTTTATGCCCAAATCATATATCCATTTTGATGTCATTTTGGTATGGGGTATGAGATGTATGTCTACACCAAGTTTCTGACATATTTTCCAGTTTTCCCAGAAATTTTTTGTCAGATAGCGAGTTCTTATTCAAGAAGCTGAAGCTTGGAGGTTTATCAAATAAGAGATTGCTATAGGTCTTGATTATTGTTTCATGTGTATCTAATCTGTTCCCCTGATCCACCACTCTATTTCTTAGCAAGTACCAACTAATTTTGATTACTGCTGTTTTATAATATAGTTTTATGTTTGATACTGCTAAGCTAATATCCTTGGTATTTTTTTCCATTAATACCCTTGACATTCTTGACCTTTTGTTCTTTGACATGAATTTTGTTATTTTTTTTCCTAGTTCTATAAAATGTTTTGGCAGTTTGGCATGGCACTGAACAAATAAATCAATTTAGGCAGAATTGTCACTTTTATTATACTAGCTTGAAATTTTTCCAATTGTTTAGATGTGATTTTATCTATATGAGAAGTGTTTTATATTTGGGTTCATATAGTTCTTGGGTTTGTTGTACATGAATTTTAAATGGAATTTCTCTATCTCTTGCTGGTGGCTTTTGTCAGTAATATATAGAAATGTTGATGATTTGTGTGGGTTTATTTTGTATCTTGCAACTTTTCTAAAGCTGTGAATTTTTTTCAGTAGATTTTTGGATGATTTTCTAGAATTCTCTAAGTATATCATGTGCAGAGAGTGAGTTTTATTTCCTCATTGCCTATTCTAATTCCTTTAACTTCTTTTTTTCTTTTCTTATTGCTAAAGCCAATATTTGTAGTACAACTTGGAATAATTGTGATAATGGGCATCCTTGTTTCACCCCTGATCTTATTGGGAGTGCGTTCAGCTTCTCACCATTACAAATAATGCATGTTGTTGGTTTAAGATAGATACTGCTTATTATTTTAAGGAAAGCTCCTTTTATCTCTATATGTTGGTTGTTTTTTTTTTTAATAAGAATGGGTGCATATTTTGTCAAAAGCTTTTTCTGCATCTATTGAGACTATCATATGCTTTCTATTGGTTTTCTTATTGATATAGTTAATTATGGTAATAGTTTTCCTGATAATGAACCAGTCCTGCATTTCTGATATAAATGTCACTTGATCATAATATATTATCTTGCTGATAAATTGTTAGTATTAGTGCCATATTTCTGTCATGGAAGGAATTTGGCAGTACTCCTTCTTTACCTATTTTTGCAAATAGTTTACATACTAATTGGAATTAATTGTTTTTTAAATGTTTGGTAGATTTAACTTGTGAATCTATCTGTCCCTGAAGACTTTTTCTCAGGAAGTTCATTAATGACTTGCTCAATTTCTTTTTCTAAAATGGGACTATATAAGTAATTTATTTCCTCTTCTGTCAACCTGGACAATTTATATTTCTGTAATGATTCATCTATTTCTGTTAGATTGTCAGACTTGCTGCCATGGAGTTGTGCAAAACAGCTTCTAATTATTGCTTTAATTTTCTTTTCATTGATGGTAAATTCACCCCTTTCATTTATGATGCTGGCCATTTGAGTTTTTTTCCCTTTCATTTTTCCAATCAAATTTACCAAGGGTTTATCTATGTTGTTAGTTTTTTTTTTCATAAAACCAACTCTAAATTTTGTTTAATAAAATAGAAACTAATATTATTGAACTAATAATCTCTCCTTTGAGTTTCACAATTTCTAATCTGGTATTTAACTAAGGGTGTTTAATTTGTTCTTTTTCTAGTTTTTTTTTATTTTCTTGCCTAATTCATTCATATCCTCTTCCTCATTTTATTTATGTAGCTAGTAAGAGATATAAAATTTCCCCTAAGAATTACTTTGGCTATATTCCACAGATTTATGTAGTCTCATTGTCATTTTCTGGAATGAATTATGTATTGTTTTTGTGATTTGTTGTTTGATCCACTCATTCTTTGGAAGTAGATTATTTAATTTCTAATTGGTTTTTGGTCCATATTTTCATAGCATTTATTGAACTCATTTTTTATTGCATTTGATCGAAAAAAGAAACATTTACTATTTCTGCCTTTATGCATTTGATTATGAGGTTTTTGTGTCTTAATACATGTCAATTCATGGTTCTCTTCAACAATGAGATGTTTCAAACCAGTTCCAATTGTTCAGTGATGAAGAAAGCCATATAGACCCAGGGAGCAGCCTGTGGGATCTGAGTGTGAACCACAACATAGCATTTTCAAGCTCTCTGTTGATGTTTGCTTTCATTTTCTTTTCCTTCTCAGGTTTTTTTTTTTCTTGTAGATCCGATTTTTCGTATTCAGCAAGATAACTATAAATATGTGTGTATGTATAAAGATATATATATACATATTCAATTTGTCATGTATTTTAACATAATTAACATGTATTACACTACCTGCCATCTAGGGGAAGGGGTGGAGGGAGGGAGGGAAAAATTTGTAACAGAAGGCTTTGCAAGGGTCAATGTTGAAAAATTACCCGTGCAGATGTGTTGCAAATAAAAAGCTTTAATTAAAAAAAAACATGTCAATTTTTGTGTATATGCCATGTCCTGCCAAGAAAATACCTGTGTTCCTTTCTGTCCCTATTCAATTTTCTCCAGAGGTCTATTATATCTAGATTTTCTAGAATCCTATTAACCTTCCTAGTTTCTTGTTTATTTTGTGGTTAGATTTGTCTGATTCTGAGTGGGGCGGATTGAAGTCCCCCACCAATGTAATTTTGATGTCTATTTCTTCCTGTAACTGGCTTAAAATCTTCTCTAGAAATTTGCTTACTCTACTACTTTGTGCATAGATATTTAGTATAGTTATTGCTTCCTTATTTACAGTATCTTTTATCAATAGATCTTATTGAAAGAAATAAAGAAGGAAGGTCCATTTTTACTTTTGATTTATCTGAGGAAAAAAAAAAGCATGGCTGGCAATTCTTAACTTTAGCTGAAGGATAATAAGTTCTGTTTCATCCTTTTATCTTTACTCTGTGTGTGTTTCTCTGTTTGGAATGTGTTTCTTGTAAACAACATATTGTAGGATTCTATTTTTAAATTCACTCTGCTATTTGCTTCAGTTTTATGGTAGAATTGATTTCATATACATTCACAGTTATGATTACCAGCTCTGTATTTCCCTCCATCCTATTTTCTCCCCTGAATATTCTTTTGTTCTCTTTTCACACTGTCCCTGGTCCTGTGTTATTTTTACCCACTCCTCCTATTACCTTATCTCCTATCACTTTCCTCCCTTCTTAGTAGTGTTTTTTTCACCCACTCCACTCACTAGTTTATCTTCTATCAATCCTTCCACTCTTTCTCTTACCTTTTTCCCTAGTGTTTCTGCACTCCCTTCTATCCTGTCCCTCCCTTTTCTTTTTCTCTTTATTCTCCTATTTCTTTATAGGATTAGATAAATTTCTATACCAAACTGAATAATTAAATCATTATTCCCTCTTAAAATCAAACCTGATGAGAACAAGCTTCAGATAATGTTCATTCCTCTCCCTTCTTTCCCTCCAATTAAAATAGGTCTTTTGCACCTCTTCATATGAACTAATTGTCCCATTATTCTTCCCCCCACTTTCGCCGTTTTCCAGTACTGAACTTTTCTCATCTTTAACATTTTTTTTCTTTGATGTTATCATATCAGAAACTATTCACAACCACACCCTCAGTCCATATGATGCCTCCTTCTGTCTGCCCCAGTGACAGATACAGTTCTCAGGAGTTAGATATTATTTTCCCATCTATGGATATACACAGTTCAATCTTTAAATAATATGTATTTTCCCTTGTTTCCCTTTCTATGGTTCTTTTGCATACTGAGTTTGTAGATTAAATGTTCTGTTTATTTCTGATTTTTTTTAATAAAAATGATTGAAAGTTTACTTTATTGAAGCTCCATCTTCTCTTCTGAAAGATGATGCTGTCTTGATGGTAGTTAATTCTTGGTTGTAATCCCAGGTCCTTTGTCTTCTGGAATATGGTATTCCAGGCCCTCTGATCCTTTATTGTAGAAACAGCCAGATCCTAGGTAATCCTGCCTATTGTTTCCTGATGTTTCCATTGATTTTCTGGCAGCTTGTGGTATTTTTTTTCTTGAAATTACAGTTTTCTTCTTCAATCCATTTTCAGATAACTAAGATAAACATAGGGAAGTGACTTGTTCAGGGTCACACAGCTAGTAAATATCTGAGGACAGATCTGAACTCAGGAAGATGAGTCTTCCTAAATCCAGGACTAGTGCTCTATGCTATGGTGCCACCTATTGACCTTAACAAATAACTACCATCTATGAAATAATTTGAACATGAACTAAAAAAAGTTGCTTATCAATATCATTCTCCATTGGCAAAATTGGGAAATACAATTTGAAAAAAGCACCTTTGACTAGAATGGATATGAGGGAAGGAGAGGAAATACAAAGACATTTCATGTACCTTTTCCCCACATATAATAGGATGCTAGGTGCCAATGCCTACTAATAGCCTAATGACTCTTTGGAAATAAATCTCCCAGGATTAATATATAAGACCCAGGGAGTTAATGCTGACTAAGAACAGAATGTTCAGACTCTTACTGACAAACTAGTCCAGCTATCCTGAACCATAGTCTGAACATGCTCAGTGTGGGAGTGGGCAGGAGGTTCAGATAGACATGCCCACTAGGAAAAAGAAATGATGTGTCCCTACCACTGTGACAAATACTAGCTATTGTGGGGTTCAACAATGCCCTGAGACATCACAGCAGGAGAGAAACACCTATGTCAAGGTATAAGATAAAAACTATTAGATGACAACATGTGCCCAAGTTCACAGAGCACATGATAGATTTGCTGATACTATTTAAACTGATGAGATTGAGGCTGGATTTTTTTATGTTCCTCATTTCCTTTTCTTGCATTTCCTTCTTGAGAAGTCTTGTCTATCTGCTTCTTTTCCATTTCCTTTTGTTTTTAAAGTCAGTTTCTAAGATAAATGCTATGCAGCTTGGGGAGTGGATAAAGCATAGGACCTAGACCCAGGAAGACCCGAGTTCATGGCTAAAGAATGATAAAACTCTGCACACTCTTTGATCCAGCAATACCACTGCTAGGTTTTATTCAGGGGAGAGGGAGGGAGGAAAAACAGGGAAGGAGGGAGGTACAGAGAGAAAGGGAAGGAGAGAGAGAGGGAGAAAGGGAGGGAGAGGAACTTGCACAAAATATTCATAGCAATTCTTTTTGTGGTAGCAAAGAATTGGGAATAAAAGGGATGCCCAGCAATTAGAGAATGACTAAACAAGCTATGATATATGATTTTGATGGAATATTATTGTGTTATAAGAACTGACAAGTAGGATGATTTCAGGGGAAAAAAAGTTTGGAAAACTTAAATGTATTGATGAAAAGTGAAGTGAGCAGAACCAGAAGAGTTGTACACAATAATAGCAATACTGTAAGAATAAGAACTGGGAAGGACAATTCTCAGCAATATAATCATCTAAAACAATCCCAAAAGACTTATGAAAGTTTTTGAAACAAGGTATCTGCCTACAAAGAAAAACTGATACTAACTACAAACTGAAACATGCTCCCCCCCCTTTCTTTCATTCTTTTTTTCTTCTAGCATTGTACAAAACGACTAATATGAAAATATTTTGCATGATTGCTTGTGTATAAACTGTACTGGATTGCTTACCATCTCAGGGCTGGAACTCAAACCTTTAAGTTAAAGAAATTGTCAACATATAATTGGAAGAAAATAAAATATTATCTTTAAAAAGATGAAGACTTGATTTTAAATTCAGCAACAGACACATACCAGCTACATGACTCTGGTCAAGTCACTTACCCCTGTTTGTTTTCTTCATCTGTAAAATGAGTTAGAGAAGTAAATGGCAAAATGCTGCAGTATCTTTCCCTAGAGGACCCCAATTGGTATCATGAAAAATTAGACATGACTAAAACAACTGAACAAGATGAATGCTATTACCCATTGCAGTGCTGATATACATGGCCCATCACTCAAATGCAAAAGAGAAAAAGCAAGGGTGACTTGAGGACAAAGAATGAGACAGAGAGATTCACTTTTGTAACACACACACACACTCACACACACGCACACACACACACACACACACATTTCCCCCAAGACAATTTTTGTTTTCACTGACTAGGGACTCAAGCTGAATATATAGTGATTTCTTTTCCTGTGTGATTGCTCAGCATGGGCAAAATGCAACATATATTTATTAAGATCTTACTATGCTCCAGATACAAGTACTCAGGATAGAGATACCAATAAAGACAGTCCTTGCTTTCAACTAAGCTTACATTTTCCTCCTGGATCAGCTTCTCGTTTTCCAGAGAGAAAAAACACTTTCAAGGCAATGACTTAGTTCTGATGAGGCAAAAGCAGTCCACAAGCTGTGCCTCCTTTGAGAAAGCATCTTTGCCAGTATTTATTTCCATTGTCTTCCTGGTCTGGTTTGAAAGGAAAACCATTCTTCCAGAGAGGAGGATATGAGATATTTGGGCCAAGGGATGAAAATATTACTGACTCTTTACTAAACCAGCATAACAACACTTCTCCTCATAATTATACTGGGGTACCTTTTTTTTTTACTTTTACTCTTACTAGTGGGGGATCTCAACCTTGCTCTCTCAGAATTAGATAAATCAAATCACAAAATAAATAAGAAAGACGTTAGGGAGGTAAACAAAAGGCTAGAAAAGTTAGGTATGATAGATCTCTGGAAGAAATTGAATGGTGATAGAAGAGAGTATACTTTCTTCTCAGGGGTTCATGGAACTTATACAAAAATTGATCATGTGTTAGGGCATAAAACCTCAAAATCAAATGCAGAAAGGCAGAAATAGTAAATGCATCCTTCTCAGATCATGATGCAATAAAACTCACATGTAATATAAGGCCAGCAGAAAATAGACCACAAGTTAATTGGAAATTAAATAATCTAATCCTGAAGAATGAATGGGTCAAAGAGCAAATTATAGACACAATCGATAATTTCATCCAGGAGAATGACAATAATGAGACAACATACCAAAATTTGTGGGATACGGCTTAAGCTGTTATAAGGGGTAATTTTATATCTCTAGATGCTTACTTGCATAAAACAGAGAAAGAGAAGATCAATCAACTGGGCTTACAATTAAAAAAGCTAGATAAAGACCAAATTAAAAACCCTCAATTAAATACCAAATTGGAAATTCTGAAAATTAAAAGGGAGATCAATAAAATTGAATATAACAAAACTATTGAATTAATAAATAAAACCAAGAGTTGGTTTTATTAAAAAACCAACAAAATAGATAAGCCTTTAGTTAATTTCATTAGAAAAAGAAAGAGGAAAATCAAATTGTTAGTCTTAAAAATGATAAGGGAGTACTTTCCTCCAATGAAGAGGAAATTAGAGTAATAATTAGGAGTTTCTTTGCCCAACTTTATGCCAATAAATTTGATAATCTAAATGAAATGGAGGAATATCTACAAAAATATAGATTGCCTAGGTTAACAGAAGAGGAAATAAATTATTTAAATAGCCCCATTTTGGAAAAAGAAATAGAACAAGCTATTAATCAACTTCCTAAGAAAAAATCTCCAGGGCCAGATGGATTTACATGTGAATTTTACTAAACATTCAAAGAACCATTAATCCCAATACTATATAAACTATTTGAAAAAATAGGGAAAGAAAGTGTACTACCAAATTCCTTCCATGACACAGATATAGTGCTGATAGCTAAACCAGGTAGGGAGAAAACTGAGAAAGAAAACTATAGACCCATTTCCCTAATGAATATTGATGCAAAAATTCTAAATAAGATTTTAACAATGAGATTACAGAAAATTATCCCCAGGATAATACACTATGACCAAGTAGGATTTATACCAAGAATGCAGGGCTTGTTCAATATTAGGAAAACTATTAGCATAATCAATTATATTAATAACCAAATTGATAAAAACATATGGTTATCTCATAGATGCAGAAAAAGCCTTTGATAAAATCCAACACCCATTCCCATTAAAAACCCTGGAGAGTATAGTAATCAATGGGCTTTTCCTAAAAATGATTAGTAGTATCTACTTAAAAACCTTCAGGAAACATCATATGTAATGGAGTCAAACTAGAACCATTCCCAATAAGATCAGGAGTGAAACAAGGCTGCCCACTGTCACCATTATTATTTAATATTGTCTTAGAAATGTTAGCTTTGGCAGTAAGAGAAGAAAAAGAGATTATAGGAATTAGAGTAGGTAATGAGGAAACCAAATTATCACTCTTTGCAGGCGACATACTTACAGAACACTAAAGACTCAACTAAAAACCTACTAGGAACAATTCACAACTTGAGCAGATTTGCAGTATACAAAATAAATCCACATAAATCATCAGCATTTTTATATATTACCAATAAAGTTCAGCAGCATGAGATACAAAAAGAAATTCCATTCAAAATAACTGTTGATAGTATAAAATATTTGGGAATTTATCTGCCAAGGGATAGTCAGGAACTATATGAACTAAACTACAAAACACTTTCCACACAAATCAAATCAGACCTAGTCAATTGGAAAAACTTAAATTGCTCATGGGTAGGATGAGCGAATATAATAAAAATGACAATACTACCCAAACTAATTTACTTATTTAGTGCCATACCAATCAAACTCCCAAGAAATTATCTTACAGATCTAGAAAAAATAGTAGCAAAGTTCATTTGGAAAAATAAAAGGTCAAGAATTTCAAGGGGATTAATGAAAAAAAAAGGCTGACGATGGTGGACTTGCTATACCAGATCTAAAACTATATTATAAAGCAGTGGTCATCAAAACCATGTGGTACTGGCTAAGAAATAGAGTAGTCGATCAGTGGAATAGGATAGAATCACAAGACAAACTAGGCAATAACTATAGCAATTTGGTTTTTGATAAACCCAAAGACCCCAGCTTTTCGGATAAGTATTCACTATTTGACAAAAACTGCTGGGAAAACTGGAAACTAGTGTGGAAGAAATTAGGGCTTGACCCACATCTAACACCACATACCAAGAAAAGATCTAAATGGGTTCATGATCTGGATATAAAGAGTGATACTATAAGTAAATTAGAGGAATGTAATATAGTTTACCTCTCAGACCTATGGAGATGGAATAAATTTATGTCCAAAGAAGAACTGGAACTCTTAATTGAAAACCAGATAGATAACTTTGACTATATTAAGTTAAAAAGTTTTTGTACAAACAAAATCAATGCAGACAAGATTAGGAGGGAAGTAATAAAGTGGGAAATCATCTTTACATTTAAGGGTTTTGATAAAGGTCTCATCTCTAAAATATATAGAGAATTGTCTCATATTTATAAAAATTCAAGCCATTCTCCAATCAATAAATGATCAAATGATATGGACAGACAATTTTCAGAGGATGAAATTAAAACTATTTATAGTCATATGAAAAGGTGCTCCAAATCACTATTGATCAGAGAAATGCAAATCAAGACAACCCTGAGGTACCACTTCACACCTGTCAAATTGGCTAAGATGACAGGAAAAGCTAATGATGAATGTTGGAGGGGTTGTGGGAGGGGTGGGACACTGATGCATTGTTGGTGGAGCTGTGAACGGATACAGCCATTCTGGAGAACAATTTGGAGCTATGCTCAAAAAGTTATCAAAATGTGCATACCCTTTGACCCAGCAGCATTTCTATTGGGCTTATATCCCAAAGAAATCATAAAGGAAGGAAAAGGCCCCACATGTGCAAGAATGTTTGTGGCAGCCCTTTTTGTAGTGGCTAGAAACTGGAAATTGAATAGATGCCCTTCAATTGGAGAATGGCTGAATAAATTATGGTATATGAATATTATGGAATATTATTGTTCTGTAAGAAATGACCAGCAAGATGATTTCAGAGAGGCCTGGAGAGACTTACAAGAACTGATGCTGAGTGAAATGAGCAGAACCAGGAGATCATTATACACGGCAACAACAGTACTATATGACAATTAATTCTGATGGACATGGCTCTCTTCAACAATGATATGTTTCGAACCACCTCCAATTGTTCACTGAAGAAAGCCATATACACCCAGAGAAAGGGATGTGAAATGTGGACCACAACATAACATTCTCATACTCCTTGATTGATGTTTGCTTACATTGTGTTTCCTTTATCTGATATATCGTTTGTGTAGATAACATTTTTCTTGCACAACAATGATGAGTTTGGAAATATGTATACATATATTCGATTTGCCAATATTTTAACATAATTAACATGTAGTGGATATCCTGCCATCTAGGGGAGGGGTGGGGAGTTGGGCGGAAAAATTTGTAACGGAAAGCTATGTAAGGGTTATTGTTGAAGAATTACCCACACATATGTTATGCAAATAAAATAAAAAAAAGAAAAAAAATTATACTGGGGTACCAACATGGGAGAGGAGGAGAGAATATAAGCAGTAGCACAAAAATAGAAAGAGTCCCAGTTAGTCAAATGTGGTTTTGGAGATCAAAGAAAGCAATGTCCAAGAAAATGCCATGGAGTTTAGCACCTACTTATTTCAGGTGACTAAAGATCAAAGCTAACATTAACTTCTAGTGACCCGGGACCAATGTCTTAGTCTTTTATATTCCTGATAATGTAGCACAGTGCCCTGCATGTCCTACTTATTTCACAAGTATTTGTTGAACAATAGAAAATATTGCTAAGCAGCCAGACTCACTTCATGAAAACATAGTAAAATAGGACAGATATCCAGAATACAAAGAAAACACCTTTAAACTACCCTGTGTAATTCCTATACTCTGTCCTAAAGTATAGTCTTCAGTCACACTCCTTGGGGAAGGCAGAAAAGAAACCGGGTTTAAATGAATCCAAAGAAAGAATACCTGAAGCCCTGCTCCTTTGATCAAAAACAGTAGGTAAACTACACAGACCATGATTGTGAGTGGACAGCTCAGAGGGTTTTATATTTATCTTCAGCAGCATGAGACTGGTTCAAACTCAATCTATTCTGGAAGAATCTGCTTCCCTGTAGAGAATGAAGAAGTTACCTAAACAATTCCTAGACAATAAATTGGTGACTGAATTGTCATTTCCCATTTCTGCAGGGAAAATATCTCAAAATGGACTTTATGGGAATAAAAATAAGTGGCATTTGGCCTTGGAAATCATCCTGTGTTGCTAAAGTTTCTTGACAGAAGACTAACTAATATGGTATCATTATAAGAAATTCCCAATTGAGAAATTGTGATTTAACAAATTGGTGGGACCAGAGATTATCTTTGCACAATTAATTTGTTTTAGAAGAGTATTTGTTGAGGAAGTTAATAGTGTAAAAAACCCAAAAATTTGCCCTGATTAAAAATAAAGGCCAATGAGGAAATATAATAAAAATGACAATACCACCTAAATTAATCTACTTATTCAGTGCCATACCAAACTCCCAAGAAATTACATCAGAGAGCTAGAAAAAAAATAATAATAAAATTCACTTGAAAAAGTAAAAGGTCAAGAATTTCAAGGGAATTAATAAAACAAAATGCAAATGAAGGTGACCTAGCTGTACCAAACCTAAAACTGTATTATAAAGCAGCAGTCATCAAAACAATTTAGTACTAAGAAAGTAGTCAATCAGTGGAATAGGTTAGATTCACAGGACAAAATAGCCAATGACTAAAGTAATCTAGTGTTTAACGAACCCAAAGACCCCAGCTTTTGTGATAAGAGCTCACTATTTGATAAAAATGGCTGAGAAAACTGGAAATTAGTATGGCAAAAACTAGGCATTGACTCATATCTAACACCACATACCAAGATAAGATGGAAATAGGCTCATGATTTAGATATAAAGAATGATATTATAAGCAAATTAGAAGAACAAAGGATAACTTATCTTTCTGATCTGTGGAGAAGGAAGGAATTTATGGTCAAAGAAGAACTTGAGTACATTACTGAATGCCAAATGGATAATGTTGATTATATTAAGTTAAAAAGGTTTTGTACAAACAAAACCAATGAAGACAAAATTAGAAGGGAAGCAATAAACTCAGAAAATTTTTCACAGCCAAGGATTCTGATAAACACTTCATTTCTAAAATATATAGGAAACTGACACAAATTTAGAAAAATTCAAGACAATCTCCAGTTGATAAATAGTCAAAGGATATGAACAGGCAGTTTTCAGATGAATAAATTAAAACCATTTCTAGTTATATGAAAAAGTGCTCTAAATCATTATTGATCAGAGAAATGCAAATTAAGACAACTCTGAGGTATCACTAGACATCTCTTAGATTGGCTAAGATGACAGGAAAAGATAACGATAAATGTTGCAGAGGATGTGGGAAAACTGGAACACTGATACATTGTTGGTGTAGTTGTGAACTAATTCAACCATTCTGGAGAGCTATTTGGAACTATGCATACCCTTTGATCCAACAGTGTTTCTGCTGAGCTTGTAGTCTAAAAAGATCATAAAGAAGGGAAAGGAACCCATATGTACAAAAATGTTTGTGGCAGCCTTTTTTGGAGTAGTGGCAAGAAATTGGAAACTGAGTGGATGCCCATCAGTTGGAGAATGGCTGAACAAGTTATGATATGAGTATTATGGAATATTATTATATCATAAGAAATGATCAGCAGGATGATTTCAGAGGAGCCTGGAAAGACTTAAATGAACTGATGCTGAGTGAAATGAGCAGTACCACAACATCATTATATACCACAACAGCAAAATTATACGATAATCAATTCTGATGACATGGCTCTCTTCAACAATAAAGTGATTCAGACCAGTTACAATGGTCTTGTGACGAAGAAGCCATCTGCACCCAGAGAGAAGACAGTGGGAACTGAATGTGAACCCCAACATATAATTTTCACATTGTTGTTTGCTTGCATTTTGTTTTCTTTGTCATTTTTTTTTCCTTTTTGGATCTCATTTTTCTTGTGCAGCATGATATTTTTGGAAATATGTACAGAGGAATTGAACATGTTTAACATGTATTGGATCACTTGATGCCTGGGGAAGGAAGGGGAAAAAATTAGAACACAGGCTTTTGTACGGGTGAATGTCAAAAATATCCTTGTACATATTTTGAAAACAAAAATCTATAATTAAAAAAAGAATGGAGGCCAAGAAACTTATTTTCAACCACCAATTTGACAGCAATTTGCATTTTTGTACAAATAATTGTGTCCTATCTATTAAGATACTAAAAAGAGGACCTAAAATAATTATGTCAAGTTCACCCTTCCCCTGACCCTGTTAGCAATGTTTCTGTGTTTACTGTCAACTAATAAATTCTATTTCTTTTAAAACTTTTTACAACTCCTACTTGGCTTTCCTTCCATTTATGACAAATGAGCAAAGTTTTAATTGAATAGTAGTTATTCAACTAATACAATAAAAATCTTGGTTTCCCAGGCCTGTCAATTTGCCACATTTTATGGAAATACAATATTTGCCTTCCATAAAAAAATCCAGTTAGAAAAGATGCAATAAAATTGGAAAATAGTTGCTTCTTTCAGAATTCCCTGAGAGTGGGGGCGGTGAAATGAGGTACTCTCTCCTTTCTTTCATTTTCCCCTCTAGCTCTGAAGCTGATATTCTGATAATATTTATTCAACTACTTTTAATTCCTTAAAAGATCTACAACTCTCTCTTCCAGAATCTTCCTTCCTAGGAAACAAATTGCAATTATTCTATACCTAAATTGATAGTTTTCTTGGGTTGCTGCACTAGATAAAGGAAAGAATTGCAAACTTCTGGAGATGAGCCTCTCTAGACTTCACTAGGTTTGTCCTCAAAAAATAGTGTTAGCTTGGTCAGACAATATAGTTGAACATAAGTCTTTCCATGTAGGGCTACAAAGGTTATTCTTAGTTACCAGAAAAACTCCAAGTAAAGACACCCTAATATAACAGAGAATAATGAATTTTAATGGCATTTTTACGAAAAAAAAAAAACTTAACATTGACTTCTCAGGTAACAGGTTGGAAAAGAGACTAACTATTTGGAATTGCCATCAAACTAAGTAATGCAAGGTGGGTTGTATGAAAATTTGAAGATAAAAGCAGGATTTGTTTTGATAGAGCCATTTTTAGTTTTCCAGCTAACAATGGTGAGATGGCATTTATTTCGTAGGCAAAGTAACTGTAAATTTTAATACAATCCAGGAATACTTAACTAGTTTGGTAATAAGAATACACGTTCTATATTGAGATATATAGGTATTGAGGAGGACTAACATCTCTGTTGAGAGGGTTTACTATGCCATTTTTAGGGCTTCTCATCTACCATTAGTGTCTATTTGATTCATTCAACTTAAACTTGCACTCCTAGAAGTTGTAACATGACCAGTAGCAGCCATATTCTAGGAAACCTTCTCCACGGGCAGGCTAAACAAGGTTTAGTGTAATCAACAGATTTTAAACCTCTTGGTGAGATAGGGGGATGTCTACCCCAAGCATGCAAACAAAGACTTCCCTCAGTATAATAAGAGGGTGAGAACAATTTGTCCCAACAGCAAAGTGTGGCTAAAAGAGTCACTATGGAGTGCTTAGACCTTGATCAGAAATTGAAGATGCCAAGTCTTCCACTGCATCCTGGGCTTTTGCAGGTTGTTTTTATTTTTGTGCTGATACTAGATTTTTATGTATTTTGAAGACAAAATGACTTCTTCTAATTATGTCACACTTAAATCCAATTTATGCACATCAAGACATCATCTGTGATGTCACTGAACCTCTTTGAAATGGACAAACCATAACAACAAAATATACTATAGAGTTCAATTAGAAAATATAATTATATTATAATTAATCACTTAATTACTACTGAATATCTCTTGACCTCTCATAATATGTGAAGACCCTATAAATAAATTGATTGTCAGAAAGATATTTACATTACAAAATTAGCACTGGAACAAATTCTTTAATAATTTTTTCTTCCTGACATGAGCTATTCTGGAAATATGGGTCATGAATTGGAATCAAGCAGATCAGATGCAGGAAAAGGTAAACTCCTTGAGGGCAAGGACTATTTTTTCTCTCTCTGCACTAAGCAAAATGTCTGAAAAGTAAGCACTTAATAAATTCATGTTGACTAATTTTGAACTTATAGAATTTAACTGGAACTAATTGTCTATTATCAATTTCCTTTTCTCTCTTTTTTGGTCAAAATGAAATATTGCTTGACTGCATTTTTTTTATCACTGAACAAAAGAACAAGAGCAAAAAGTAAAGTAAAATAAAATAAATCAATGCCGCAAAAAAGCAAAACAATAATGCCCTTTTCATCTGTGGGTCAACCATTGTGCACACCTTTACTTGAAGGAGAAATAGAAATGTTGGCTCTGCAGCAATGTTAGAGTATAATTTTCTACACTTAAGAGGTTTTATTGAGAAATTATCTCCCTCAGATACATGTACACAGTTCTTATTACAATCAATAGGAATTGTGCATGGACATACAAGGAGAAAATTTGGTCCTTAAGGTTAAGGTGGTTATAAATTCAAAATGTAACTTCTCTAATTTAAAATGTGGCTAGTTTCATTTAGCTTAAATTGGGAGTATGTATCATAGCCACTTTCTGCCTCAGGATAAGCATAGGAAATGAGATTTTTGGTTCAGTGCATTTCCCCTTCATTGAAATAGTGTAAATAAATAGTTTTTGAAAGATTTAATGAAATCATCAGTAGCCTGGAGGCTACAAATGACCATTAGTTTAGCATTTGGCAAGAACAATTGTCCAAGAGATTCAAAATCTTACAAAATGGTTTCAAAAGCTACTCTACACTGAGAGTAGGGAAAGTGGAAGAAAGAAGAAACCCCTGGAAGGAAATGACACAACAGTTTGCCTATGTAAGTGTAGTCACGTGTGCTATTGAAATTAACTGATGTATTCTAGCAACTAGAAGGTACCAAAGAGATCATTTAGTCAACTATATTGTAGAACAGTATTCCCTTTCATGATTTAGAAAAACAAATCAGATCATTCAGCACTCCAAACTTGCTTTCTGCTTATGGAAATAGCCATGGAATGGGAATTAGGAAGCTGAGATTTTAGTTGCATGTCATCAATTAATTAGTTGTATGATTTTTTAACAAGTCACTTCCTCTCTGGGCCTCAGTTTCCTCCACTTATAAAATAAAGCTGTCAGATTTCTAAGGGCACTTCCAGCCCATCTTCTATGTAATAATAATTTCTAATATAATTATTTCTATGTATTTCCTTAGATATAACTAAAAGAAAAATTTAGGTATGGAAATAACTTAATTTTATTTGTATAGAAGTAATTTTATAAATCTCCTAATCAAATATGTTACTCTGCCAATAAATGAATTAATGGATGATAAAAATCATTTATAAAATGTTAACTATATTCTGGCTACTATACTAGATGCCAGATGAAGTAAAGGGAGATATTCCCTGAATTCAAAGAGCTTACACTCTTACAAATAAGGAATGACAAATCCAACATGGGAATCATGGTCAGAGATAGGTACCTTGTTTGGGAAGTCAGAAGGAAGATAAATAGAACAATATAGCAGTCTATGTACAAATACTTTTCTGAAGTAATGATAATTTTGATTGCTTACAGTGCTCAGAGTAAACAGGAATGTCTAAAATCGAGGGTAGAAAATGGTTGAGATAGGAGCATGTTTGGGTGTGGAAATGCCTTATGTAACACAGAGGATAAGTTTTTCCTTAAGGATAGAAAGGTAAATTGTTACAAATCAATAGGTGATTAATTCTCTCAACTTCACTTCCCACTGGCTGTGAAAATACAGTCTCCTTGACATCATTTTATTATCAATCCCTACAACCAACTCCTCTTTAGTAAAGGATGAATATCATTTAAAGAGGGTTTAAAAATTAAAAAAGGATTTGAAAGACAGGTTAAAGCAAAGAAATATTTGGAAAATCTCTGCTTCCCTCAGACATAAAAGCAAATTTGACTTGCTCATTCAACAGAAGGCCCAGAATACTAATATTTCATACCTTTTAGTTTAGATAGGAATTAAAATAATGGAGGGAAATAATAGTTGATATCTACACAAAATATGTTGTTATGCATCATTTTATTTGATTCTCACAACCATTTTTTGCAGGTATGGTATTACAATTATTTTACATAAGAGGAAGTGAAATTAAAACTCATATCCATCAGAGCCAGGATTCAGAATCTGATTTCCTAACTCCTTGAACACACTATTCTTTGCATGCTTTGTTTCATAATGAGGGAAAGTAAGATGAGGGAGCATGATAGTAATTACTTATTCTTAATTCCTCTCTGTAATTTTACCCAGAAAAAAATATATCATTATGATGAATTCCAAGCTAGAACATTTTAATAAATTTTTAACAATCAGCTCTCTAAGGAGATGGGGGGGGGACATACACTTTTAAATTCAATCTGAACTATTTTTAAATCTTCCTTCTTAACATTTTCTCATCACTTTCTTAAGTCTAGACAATCAACAAAATAATAAATCCAGTCCTGATAGGTAGTTTTCCAGGTTCCAAGGTGTGGTGTGTCTAGTCAGGAAGACTTATTTTTTTCTGAATTCAAATCCAACATCAGATACATAGCAGCTGTGTAATCTTGGGCAAGTCACTTAACTTTGCTTGCATTAGTTTCTTGTCTGTAAAAATGATCTGAAGAAAACCCAAAATAGAGTCACAAAGAATCAAGCAATTGAAAACTGACAATATCTTCAATGAAATGCTCACAGAGAAAACTTACTATCTAACTCAGTCTGAGTTGGCTCCAGCAAATGCATGCTTCCAAATGACTGGCTAATCAAATTCTTTGGTTGCCCTGTACATTTTTTTTTCTTTGTACTAAATATTGTTTGAAAGAATTGGGCCGTTTCCTCCAAAGAATTGTTTTGTTATACAGAATTTTTTTTTTGCAATGAAATTTTACAGGAATCAAAACACGTACAAAGCATATTTCCACTTCTATTACATCTGATAATGAAAGAAAATGAAATCATATTCTATTGAAAGATGAAAGATTTAATTAAGAGTTTTGCCTATATAACAATGACTAAAGTGGTTAGTCATATACCTAACCTACTTATTTTCAGACTGAGTCTTCATAAAGGAACAGAACATATCCTCTGCCTTGCCCCCAAACAAAGCCCTTGGTTAGAGTATTACAATTATGATTCTCCCTAGACAATCTGTCAAGAAATTATGGTAGTTATCTAAAGAATGGCAGATTAAATCAAATAAATGGAAAACCAGAAATAAAGTAAAATATCTTTGCTTATATATTTTCCCTTACATATTTCTCTACTTCCTTACTCCTCCTTTCAATTCTGAGGCTAAAGTAGTTTAGGTTTTTTTCTCTTTCCATTATTATTTCTCCCCAGTATAGACTTTTTTGGATTGTCAGAAGTAGCTCCAGATTTCATAAGAGCATCCAGAGAGTCATGAATTAGCTGTGTTTTGCTGAGTGCTACAGAGGTACATGGAATCTAATGCAGTATTTAACTGCTGGGTCCATATTTTCCATGACTTTCAGATATTATACAGATGAAAAGTAGGTGTGTCTCAAAGTTGTACAGCTAATTCTCAATGATCACCAGGTAAATTATCTGTATCATGGCCTTTATTAATCCAATTTTGCAAATGATGCTCTTGAAAGCATCAGTGGAACTCTTGGGGTTCTTCATGCTGTAACAGAGAAATTTAGCTATATAATTCTCCATATCATTCTTCAGTTTTGTAAATATATTTGCTAAAATGATAGGGATAAGGTAAATATTACTTTACAGAAATTACTGTGTGACTTGTATTCTCTGGTTCACAATGAGAATACAGTATAAACAATGGAAGGATATGCTCCAAATTCAGAAGAAACAGGATAGATAAGACAGTTTCTAGAGAGTAATTTAATCCCATATGGAAATGCTGGAACCTGAAAAAGGAAGCCTGGTGAATTTTAATTAATAATGAGAAAAGTAGAATCAGAATTTATAGTAATAGAAACATACTAGGAAATATAAGAAGAAAATTGTGAAATATTACAAAGCTTATATAATGATAGGAATGTTGCTATGATTGAGGAATACTTCTAGTCAAATATCTGATAAAGGTCTCTTTCAACTAATATGGTTTTTGACTTGCCTTAATTACAATGCTGCTTTAGATTCATATCAAATAGTATTAGCTAGTTAGTAGTTAGAAATGAGAAGTCTTGGGAAGAAGCACAGATACTACAGTGGAGTTGTTAATGAATAAGAAGAATACTCAGTATTGTCTGAACTATATACTAGAATTTGAGAAAACATATTTCAAAGAATCCAGAGGAAGGACAGGTGAGAGCCCATGATCTGATATTCTATTTAAGAAATCAGCTCCAAATGGATGGGAAACATGAATCAGTTGATAAATGAAGAGTGACTTGGATGAAGGAATTCTGAAATTTTCAGAAAACTCAAACTTCAGAGGGGTAGTATATGTATTAGATTACAAAAATGAAGATGCAGAGTATTCTCAATAGGCTGGAATAATAGGGAAAATCTAATAAGAAGAAATATAATAAGGATAAATGAAGTTCCACACTTGGTTTCAAATAATAAATTTAACAATATAGGATGAAAGAAATATGATAGAAAATATACCATGTGAAAAGAACCTAGAGGTATTAACAAACTGAAGCTCAGTAGGAGTCAACCTTGTGATGTGACCATCAGAAAACTTAATTCAAACTCACATTCCATTAATTGGAAGTTTCATATTACAAGAGACATGTGTGAAGAATTTCAAGATCTCACATTTGCAAAGTACCTCCAAGGCTGTCCAATTCATCTCTTTCCTCCTATAATAGCTCATATTTTAAAAAATGAAGTAAATCAAATCAGATGTCTCTCAGCTGTGATAGATAACAGGAGATAAATTAGCAGCCTAATTAGACTATTATAAAGGCTAAAATAGGTCATTTCAATTATATGAAATTGAAAAACTTCTGCAAAAACAAAATTAATGTATCTTGGATAAAAAAGAAAATTGTAAAATGGAAGAAAATATTATATCAAGTTTTTTAGATAAGGCTTTTGTATATAAGATATATATTCATTTGATACATGTGAGCATTAAAACTTGTCCAAACTCCATTCTCTAATAGATAAATAGTGAGAGAACAAGAATAAACAATTCTCAAAAAGAATAACAAATTCTTAATAATGACATTAAAAAAATAAATGTTCAAAATTGCTGATAATAAATAGGCGAAATACAAGACAAAACAACCTTAAGAATTTCCTAGGCACCCAACAAATTGAATAAGATGATGAAAGAAGGCATTCAGTTTTGGAAGAGTTTGGAGAAGGCAAGTTCACTATTGTATTCTTGGTGAGTACATGAATTAGTTAGTACATCTTAAAATTTGGAATGGAGCAAATAGTGACTGAAATGCCCATTTCACTTGAATAAATTCCATTTTAAGTATGAACCCCAAGGAAGTCATTGATAAAAAGAAAGCCCCGATATACCCAACAAATTTATAGGCCCGCTTTTGTAGAAGCAAAGAAATATAAGGTTGATGCCATCAACTGGGAATGGTTAAAATTTGTTGTATGTGAATGTAATGAAAATTTTCTTAAGAAAAGATTAATATAATATACACAGAGAAATGTGAAGACTTACATGAATTGATGGAGAGTGAAATAAATAATTGAAACACTGTATACAATTACCTTAAAAATGAAATGAGCAACTACCATAAAACTATCAAAATGAATGTTACAAAATTACAAAGAGTGATATCCCCAAGGAAGAAATAAGAGAAGAAACTTCTATGGCATTATATGTGTATACATATACATATACATATACATATACATATATATATATATATATATGTGTGTGTGTGTGTATACATGTATGTGTGTATACATATACATATATATGTATACACATATATATGTATTTATAGTTTGTGTGTTATTTGATGTATTGATATTTTTCCTCCTCTTTTTTCTCTATTTTTTTTAACAAATTATTTCTTATATAGAGTGGCTCTCTGGAATAGGACATTGGGAGAATTTTTGAATTAGAAGAAATTTTGGTGATGTAAAAAATTCAGATTTAAATTGAAGAAAGTAGGGAAATACATTGGATTATATTAGTATGATCTAAATAACATCCCTTATAAATATGAAGTGGAGGTGATGAATATATTTAAGGCATTAGATTTGGTAGATAGAGCGCCTGAAGTTATGCACAGAAGTTTGTGATACCGTATAGGACAAAACAACAACAAAGCATTCCAAAACAGAAGAGCAAGAAAGAAAAAATGGCTGTCTGATGAGGCTTCACAAGTAGCTAATGAAAGAAGGAAAGCAAAAGAGAAAGGGATAGTTATACCCAGCTGAATGCAGTGTTCCAGAAAACAGTAAGCACACACACACACAAAGTTTTCTTTAATTAACATATAAAGAAATAGAAGGAAACATTAGAATAGCCAATCTCTTCAAAACAATTAGAAATGTCAAGAGAACATTTAAGGAAAAAAATGGTCATGATAAATGACAAAAATGATAGGAACTTAAAAGAAGCAAAAGAAATTGAGAAGAGACAACAAGAATACTCAAAAGAATTGTACAAGAAAGATCTTAACATCACCAATAACTATGATGAGGTGATTACTGATCTAGGTCCAGGCATCCTGGAGAATAAGTCAAGTGGATCTTAGCATTACTAACAAGGCTAGTAGAGGTGATGAAATCCTAGCTGAACAATTTAAAATTATAAAAGATGATGCAGTTAAAATATTGCACTCAATATGTCAACAAAATTGACAAACTCAAGAGTGTCAACTGATTGGAAAAGATCAGCTTATGTTCCAAATCCAAAGAAGGACAATGCCAAGGAATGTTCCTAAACAATTACACTCATTTCATATGCCACAAAGTTTATGCTTAAGATTCTAGCTAGCATGCATGAATTTTTGAAACAAGAATTACTAAAAGTGCAAACTTCAGAGGTTGAAGAGGCTATAGAACTAGAGACCAAATTGCCAATATTTGCTGAATTCTAGAAACAGCAAGTTCCAGAAAAAAAATTCTACTTCTGACTACACTAAAGCCTTTGACTGTGTGGCTCACAAGAAAATGTGGCAAAGATATGGAAGTACCAGATCACGTTACCTATCTCTTGAAAAATCTGTAAGGCTCAGAAGCAATAGAACCAAACATGGAACATCTGTTTGATTTCAAATTGGAGACAGAATATGACAAACCTATATATTGGCATCTTATTTTTTTAACTTGTTTGCAGAGAACATTACCAAATACCAATACCAAACTGGATGAATTAAAAACTGGAATTAAGGATGCTGGGGAAAACTTCAGATACACACACATTATATATATATATATATATATATATATATATATATATATAATTGTTTAGTCATATCCAACTCTTTGTGACCCCATGGACAATAGCATGTCACACCCTAATATCCTTTCCTATATTTTAATGTCCATCCAGGTTCATGTTCATTGTTTCCATGATCACTATCTATCCATCTCATCCTCTGCATACACACACGTATATGTAATATATATGTATACACATGTGTATGTATATATATATGCATGTATGTATATATGATAATGTTTTGATGGCAGAGAGTGAAGATTAATAAATAAGTCTCTTGATAATAGTGAAAGAAGAGAATGTAAAAGCTGAATTGAAGCTTAATATCAATTTTTTTTTAAAAAGCAAACACAGGATCTTGGCAACGGTTCTCATCACTGCCCAGCAAAAAGAGGTAGAAGAAATGAAAGAAATATGAGATTTTATAATCTTAGGTTCAAAGATCACCTCAGATGGCAACAACAACCATGTCATCTACAAACGACATTTGCTCTTTGGAAAGAAATCTATGGAAAAATCTCAATAGCAAACTAAAAAGGAGACATATCTTGCCAAAATTCCAATAGTCAAAGATATTTTTTTCTAGAAGTAAAGTATGATTGTAAAAGTAAGGAAAGCTGAATATCGCAGAATCAATGCTTTCATATTGTGGTTTTAGAAAAGACTTTTGAGAATCCCTTGGCCAAAAGGATATCAAATTAATAAATCGAGAATTATTCAGAAAAATATTTCAAGCTATGCACTGGAAAAATCAAATAGTGGAGCTGAAGCTTAAATATTTTGGCCAGAAAATAAGATGGGAATCATTGGAAAAGACCCTGATTTTGGGAAAAATTAAAGGTTAAAGGAAAAAGGGACTGCAGAGGATGTGATGGATAAATAGTGATCATGGAAACAATGAACATGAACCTGGATGAACATTAAAAGATAGGAAAGGATATTAGGGTGTGACATGCTATCGTCCATGGGGTCAAAAAGACTTGGATATGACTAAACAATTGAATAAAACCAACAACAAAATATAGAAATTATTTGGTGATGAGAAATTATTATGATATAAAACACACATACATATATGTGTATATATATATATATATATGTATACATATTTGCTTTTTGCTGAGGCAATTGGGGTTAGTGACTTGCCCAGGGTCACACAGCTAGGAAGTGTCTGCGACCAGATTTAAACTCAGGTCCTCCTGACTTCAGGACTGGTGCTCTAACCACTGCACCATCTAGCTGCCCCAAAACATATATATATTTTAAAGCAACTTGAAATTAGGTAACTCTAAGTGAAGTACAACCCAGATTCAAAATTCGGATCATTTTTTAGTTAACAAGTTCTTTATTTTGTCCATACTCATAGCCAGGGAATTTTTGACACATCCAGAAGGAAACAGCTGTTACACAATTAGAAATATGGTTATTCACCTCAACTGAGCAATCAGGAGAAGACCTGATTTGCCTTGCATCTCATTGGCATATAAATTACAATGATAGCTATGATGAGATTCAGCACACAGAAAGAGGAATGAGTCTTTAATGCCAACACTTTTTCTTTGCTAAAAATTTAAAGAAATCATAAGAATTGGTAAAAAAAAAATTAGGGTATTAGAGAAAAAAGAAATATTGGAAGATAAGGTCTAAACAAGGAGAAGATAATTGGAAGAAATCAACACAAGGGAGAATCCCAGAAGCAAAAGGCTGGTATTTTAGAATGATTAGAAGACCTTGGAAAATACATTATCTTCTTCATAAAACAGCCAAATTTTTGTTATAAGATCTATTACATATCTAGAAATAGAAGGGACCTGAAAGGCCATGCAGGCCAACCCATGCATTTTTTAAAAAAGGAAACTGGCCCAGGGAGATAAATTTGTTGGACATCAGTGAAGGAATAACTGTCAAAGCTAAATTCATATCCTTTGCCTCCAGAACCTGTGTTCTTTCTATGACACTGTTTGATTTATTTCACAAGGATCCTGGTTCATCACACTCACACACACACACACACACAGAGTTGCATAAGACTCCATTTGAATCTTCTTATTAATCACCTGGCTCACCTGTATGATGGTCCTGAGTCTTACATTCAGAAGGCTCCAAGTAAGATCTTACTGAAATTTCCTAAAAGGAGTTCCCAAAGTAAGAGAGGAGAGGGGATTTTCCTTCTTTTTCAGGTTTAATCTGGTTCTATGGCAGATGGTTAATTCATTGCACCTGTAACCAATTAGCCATTCAAAACAACTGATTCTTCACAGTAAGTGGTTGCCTTGCCAATTTGGGAAGCAGGTGTGGATTCAATGGCCAAACCATCAAGTGTCTGGGTGCATAGGACTGAAATACTCTGAATTCTGATTCTTTTCAATTAAAACCAAGAAATTACAAGTCATAATGATTCCATCCTAAAATAAGAATTTAATTACCTCAAGTTCTGAATTGAAAGTCTGAAGGTGTTTTTTTTTTTTAAATTTTCCTCAGATTTTGTGGAATTCAACAGATGTTTTCTTAGTGAAAATTAACTTGATTTTCTTCTCTAATGAAGACTTTGAATCCTTTTTTCTTTTTTTTTACTTAAAAAAGGAAAATTTGTTTACCATGCAGTCTAATTTAACATACGCCATGATAAAGCATTTGATTTTCTGTAAGCTTATTCCTACCCTTTTAGTTTTCTTCCATTTTGTTCTCCCCTGCATATTCTATGACTTGGTCTTCTCAAGCATGGTACTATATTTCCTGACATTTCTTTCATCAGCTATACTCCTTACATTACTGAAATCTCTGTCTTCCTTTTAAGATTAAGGGGAAACCATATTTTCTGCAAGAGGCCTTTCCTGGTGTCAATCCTTCCCCATCCTGCAACTGCTAACATTTCTTTTCTAAGATTATTTTTCATTTACATTGTGCCTGTAGGGACATCAAGAACCATGGTTTCTTGTTTTTTGTTATTGCTGTTTGGTTGTTTTTTTCTTTTTCTTTTTTTTTTTTAATTTTACTTTGTAGTCCTAGAATTTAGGGGAAAATACTCTGGTAGTTTTTCAGTCACATCTGACTTTTCATGATCTCATTTTGGATTTTCTTGGCAGAGATACTGGAATGGTTTACCATTTCCTTCTCCATCTCTTTTTATAGATGAGGAAACTGAGGCAACCAGGGTTAAGTGACCTTCCCAAGATCACACAGTTAGTAAAGGTTTGAGGCCAGATTTGAACTCAAGAAGATGACTTTTCCATTCCAAGCCCGGTACATTGCATCACTTAGCTGCCCTAACAAAAAGGACTAGTAAATACTTAATAAATCTTTATTGACTGACTGGAAGGGATTTCCACATATGAGGACTTCCCTATATCCATGAAATTACATGTATAGACTTTTCTTCTCAGGCCAAATTACTACAATATATAATCCATAATTTTAAATTTTTTATGTTTTAGAAATGGGGAAACTTTAAGGAAGTATAACAGCTACAAGGTGGCTGTCTTAAGCATCTTCTTGGTGGTGAGGGTACAGTATGGATGTATAGATAATAATGAGATGCTTTCCATACTCTGCAGTATGTTACTGGCACTGCCACAGGGACATAGCTTGTCAAATAGCCACTCTCTCATCCAGTTGTGTAAAAGGCAAAGTCAGACCTAGAAGTAACAACCAAAACCATACCAGTAGTTCCATGAGTGCAATCAAAGGCTCTTTTTCCATTCCATTCATTTTGATACTCATGAAGTAGACAAGCACATGCTATATCTTGGCACAATTCAACAACATACAATTATCAAGTTCATACTATGTGCAAGTCACTAGGGATGCAGACACAAAAGGAGCTTCCCTCATGGAGCTTGCATTTAAATGGAATGGCACAATTGATGTTAAAATATGGAAAGAAGGAGCACAAAAATGCAGGCTTGGAGAAGAGATCAGATTTTATCAAAAGGTCTTTCACAGAAGAGAACTTCAGATGAATTATTTTTGTGGGAACAGTTCAGTGAGAACAATATGAAGCCCCCCAGACAGAGGCAAGGTTACCTTTTCCCTAAAAGTCAATGAAGCTGTCCCTAAGATGTAATTGGAATGAAAGACTGGACTTTAAACCACCAGCATAGCTTCTAATGTACTAGTGGGAGAGGAGAAATACTCACAGTGAGACTGCCAAAATTTTCAATTAATCACTGTTCGCATTCCTAGGGCACTTTGAGATTTTTCCAGTGAAAGTTGGTCAGTGAAAAAATTACTTTTCTAATTTTTCAAATGAAGAAACTGAGGCTGAGATGTTACCTAAATTATCCAAGATCACGCAGCTAATGTCAGGATCCAGACTATGGTTTCCTAATTACTAGTCTCATGTTCTTTTAATTGAATTAATATTCACATCATAGTAAAATTTCTGACTTTAAAGTAGCCTTGGCAATAACTCGTCAACATATTTACTGCAAAATGATGTTAAATCAGCAACCATTTTGGTTAGGGATATGTGATTACAGAAATCTAGAGCTCAATAACACTATTCCTGACTTCAAAGGAAGCTCTCTACTCATCTGAATTAAGAACTTTATTTCTTAAACTGAATAAATCCTAAAGGAGAATTAGCTTCAAAGGGATAAAACAGATCCATAAACTTCATCACCTAGCCTTTGACCGTGAGCAAAAATCTGACATAGATATGAAAAGTGAAAAGTCACAGAAGGGTTTTGTACTTATTTCCATGGTGGGGAGGGGATCTTGTTAATTCACATTCTGACAAGTTTATGTCTTGAAACATGGGATCTGATTAGCTTTTTTATTTTAGCTGGTATAACCACTAGTTTTATTACTATCTATAAAATTGTCCAGCTCATTTTAAAATTCCACACAAAATAGAACCTTTTGACCTCATATGATAGTCCTGGTTTCAGTGAACATATTACTTGAAGTATTCTCAGATTGAAGAGTGAAAACTGAAGCAGTAGAGGGAAACAAAGCTATGATAAGAGTTTCCAAAGTGAGGTCACAGAGATTAAAACCACAGAGCATTCTGTGGTTGTTTGATGGCAGTAGTAAGAACTTGTCTTCTATTTCATCCTGGCTCTGACTAGTTAGTTCAGAGCACAATGCAATAAAGTACAGGTCAGTGGTTCAACCCACTTCTATGACCCCAGGATGCATGGGTAGATCTGACCAGCTGTAACACAAAACCACAGTAGTATCCAAGGGGATTAATAAAGTATGAATACCAGCCAACGAACACTGAACAAAGTAACTCAAAAGATATGTTCTAGCACTGACATATGAACAATTTACTGAAGAATTTTCAGAATATGTCTAGATGTTTCATTATATGAATGACTCAAAAAAAAACTATGAATTGGGACATACAGATATAGCAGACTGATGTATGATTTTTAGAGAATATCTTACAAAATGCCCATGTTTTATATTCCTATTGCTGCTGAAAGTATCAGAACTTGGTTGGTGTTGAGCCCAGAGTTTCCTTTGGAAATACCAGAAATTTGTTCCTGTACCTTTAATGGACATTAGCTGCCCTACTTAGGATAGCAATATATGTGACATAGTACCGGTTTTACTTAACATGATAAAAACTACAGAAGGGACTTGATCATAATTCTTCAGGACTCAGGAAAACTCTCTTCCTCCTTTCCAGAGGGTATTGAGCAATCTTTTTCTCTGGCAGGTCCCATTTTCCTTCAAGACAATAGTCTGCAAGATTTATAATATCAATAGAGGGTTAGGGTCAGATTATATCTTGAGTCGCTTAATATGTTGATCATCCCATTGGGGTCATATAACTCTTATGACATGTGGTTTTTTTCTAGGTTTAAGTGAAATCAGACATAGTAATGTCTTGTTCCTTATATTGGAGCTTTGAATGCCTTTTTTTGGTCCCTTTCTTTGAAGCTCAATTTCTCTATTAAAAATGCCAGTTATAGAGATCTTAGAAAGGGCAAATTAGTATGCTAGCCTTTAAGTTGGTTAGTGATTTAGCACCTCTGAGTATCTCTTCTCTGTCCTCTCTCTCAGAACATCTTTTTGAATTTCTGTTATTCTTTTCTTTAATCAATCAATCAATCAACAAACACTTATTAAGCATTTAGTATGTCAGGCACTGTGCTAAATTCTGGGGATACAAAAAGAGACAAAAGACAATCCCTTCCATTGAGGAGTTTTTAATCTAATGGGAAAGGTAATATGCAAACAAATAAACACAAAGCAAGGTATCCATGGGATAAATAGGAAATAATTAAGAAAGGGAAGGCACTGGAATTAAGATGAGATTAGAAAAGGCTTTCTATAGCAGGTGAGATTTTAGTTGGTATTTAAAAGAAGCCAGGGAAAAAAGGGAGTTAACACAAAAGCAAAGAAGAGAAAGGATGAGGATTTTATTCATGGAATACCCAAGAGGCTAGTGTCACTGGATTATAGAGTATGTGTTGGGAAATAAAATGTGAAAAGATTGGAAAGATATGGGGAGGCTAGGTTACAAAGGCTTTGAATGCCAAACAACATTTTATATTTATTCTGTAGTCAATAGAGTACTACTGACAAAGAACACTTCTCTTTGTGACTACTCCTTCTGTGTCTCTATTGATATACTATAATTATACCTCATGATATCATATTTCTCTATCTATTTTGAAATATCAAGTCTAAAAGCTAGCTGAGATTATGAATTTCTACTATTGATGAAGTATCAGCCTTGTGAACCTCTTACCTATACTAAAACAAAGGCCAAAAAGTAAGTCAAAGAAGACACAAGACCAGAGAATTCAATCTGTGTCTGGGAGACAATAGAGGGAAGATTAGCTTACCTGATTCCAGTTGGCACATGAACATGACTTCCATAATATGATTTTGATATATCAATGTATATCTTCTTTCCTTCCTAACCTTTCCAGCATAACCTCTCATTTTTTTTGACTCTTTAAGATCTGCTAAAATGTCGAGGAAGACAAAAGCGATGATGTTTTAGAGAGCTCTTAGTTAGTATTAACAGGAATAGTTAGTGCCCCTGAAACATATCTACTCTTCTCTCACCTTTGCACTTTTGCTCAACTATTCATTCCACTGAAATGCCTTTCCACAAATCTCTACTTGAAATTATATGAAGCTTTTTAGTCCCAGTCATTATTTTTTTACCTCTGAACTGTGTAATGGTAGTAGTAGTAGAAGTAGTAGTAGAAGTAATAGTAGTAGTAGTAGTAGTAGTAGTAGTGGTAGTAGTAGTAGTAGTAGTAGCAGTAGTAGTAGCCGTAGAAGTAGTAGTGGTAGTAGTAGTGGTAGTAGTAGTGGTAGTGGTAGTAGTAGTGTTACTGGAAGTAGTAGTAGTGTAGAAGTAGTGATAGAAATAGTAGTAGTAGAAGTAGTAGTAGTAGTAGTAGTAGTGTTGTTAGTGGAAGTAGTAGTAGTAATGTAGAAGTAGTAGTAGTAGTAGAAGTAGTAGTAGTAGTAGTGTTAGTGTTAGTGGAAGTAATAGTAGTAGTGGTAGTAGTAGTAGTGGTAGTAGTGGCAGTGGTAGTAGTAGTGTAGAAGTAGTAATAGTAGTGGCAGTGGTAGTAGTAGTGTAGAAGTAGTAGTAGTAGTGGTGTAGTGGCAGTGGTAGTAGTAGTGTAGAAGTAGTAATAGTAGTGGTAGTAGTGGCAGTGGTAGTAGTAGTGTAGAAGCAGTAGTAGTAGTGGTAGTAGTGGCAGTGGTAGTAGTAGTGTAGAAGTAGTAATAGTAGTATAGAAATAGTAGTGGTAGTAGTAGTATTAGTGATGGTGGTGATGGTGATGATGGTCCTGTTGGTATAGTACTAGCAGTAGAGGGGGTGGTAGAGATAGTAATAGTAGCAGTAAGAGAGGGAGTGGTTGTGATGATTGTAGTAGTGGTAGTAGCAGCAGCAGCAGCAACAGCAGTAAACAAAATTGGTACAATATAGGCTTTAAAACAAAGTATCCTACATGTATTATCCCACTTTGACACTGAAAAAAAATGATGTTGGGTGAAAGAGAAACCATTTCAACTTTGATCCGACTCACTTTTCCTATCCTTTTAGCTCCCAATGTGTCTGTAGCAACTCTGACTGAGATGCAAGATCCAGCCTCTGGTCCAATTATATCTTGGCGATATTTCTGAGCCAAAGTCCTTTCCACTACACACACAATCCATTCAGTTCTCCAATTGTTGAGAATATATTTTGTTCCCAGTTCTTTCTTATCATAAAATGATATTGTGAATATTGTTATACACATGCGTTATTTGATGCTCTCAGTAATTGCTTTAGGATATCATCCATATATTATAATCTGTGGGTCAAAGGGAATAAATAGTCTAGTAACTTTTTGTGCGTAATTTTAAATGGTTTTGCAGAATGGCT
The DNA here is from genome assembly GCA_023553655.1 of Myrmecobius fasciatus. Classification (NCBI taxonomy): domain Eukaryota; kingdom Metazoa; phylum Chordata; class Mammalia; order Dasyuromorphia; family Myrmecobiidae; genus Myrmecobius; species Myrmecobius fasciatus. The sequence continues at coordinate 26,098 of JAJPUD010009370.1, read as the reverse complement.
AAACAAATTCACAGCCCTACCAGGAAGGAATTAGCATTCCTGTCTTCTCCAGCCTCTGCAACAATGAGTTTTGCCATCTTTTAACATTTGTGATAGTTTGATGGATATGAGGTGACAACTGAGGATGTTACATTAAACTCACACCTCATATATTTAGGTATATGACTGTCCTGGTTCACTATGGTTGGAGCCCAGACACAACTGATTTACTCCTCACTACATTGAGAATTTGGAGCAGACCAGACAAGCACTATATTATATTCAGGCTTGATGAATGAAATAAAAAATAGTTGAATAGATAGAACTTTCTTTTGTCCTTTTATCCCCAATCAATCCACTATTCCAGGCTGCAGAAAGAAGGGGGAAAGAGAAAAGGGAATCAAAAATGAGAAAAGGTAAAGAAAGATTCTAGAACAGTTGACAATTTCTTAGATTTTGCGATAGAAGTCGGTCGATTAAACTAATTTAATGCAGACTTTTCCTATCTATTTATCTATTTCTCTTCTCACAGCCACAACCTTAGCTCTGACTTGTAAATTACCTTTATGCCTTTCTCACTGTAAAACCCTTTCCCTACATTCAGGTAGTCCTCACTTTAAATTTTAATGCATACCAATGTTAGATTAATTTTTGTAATACACTGATTTCACCAAGATACTCATCTATTCAAAAAAAACTTTTAAGAAATCCCATTGCCAAAAGGATAAAAAAAATTCAAATACCTCAGACTTTTTTCTAGATGAATTAAAGATGGAAAGTACTTTGAAAGGTACAAGTATAGGGATTTCGGGTATGAATTTATCCTCTTAGTCATCTAGACCTGCAACTTATGTTGTGACCTTGAGTGGTCATCCTTCACTTCTCACTCTCTTCCATCCTCCGAATATAATCTGTTGCTGAAGTTTATTGTTATCACCTTCATACAATCACTTGTTTAAGCTTCCTGCTTTTCTCTGATCCTGCCACCATTCTAGAGAATATACCTACTGAATATCTATCTGTTGTTTGCTGTCTATCTAGACTATCTCCTCGAAATAAGTCTTTTCTCATCTCAGTCTATCCACTACTCAGTTAAATTAATTTTCTTAAAGTGGTCTAAATATCTCTTTAATCTTCCATTTAATAAACTCCCATGCTTGCCTGTTATCTCCCAAATTAATTATATTACCATTTGTCTTTTAAAGATCTTTGTAACCAATCCCTTTCTCACCTTTCCAGTATCTTACAACCTTACTCATTTCCATGTATTCTGTGAGCCAGTAATAATGACTTCTTTGCTATTCCTCAAACAAGACACTCCATCTCTGACCCCGGTCATTTACAGCTGGCTATTCTTCAGGCCTGGAATGCTCTTCTTTCTTATTTCTGCTTCCTGGCTTTCTTTAAGTCTTAGCTAAAATCCCATATATTATAAGAAACTTTTACTGGTCCCCCTTAGTGAACTAGTGCCTTCCCTCTTAAACGATTTCCAATTTATCTGAAATAAACATTTTTCATATATAGTTGCTTGTACATTGTCTCTCTCATTTGATTATTAACTCCTTGAGGACAGAACCCTTCTTTGTATCACCATTTGGTACTTTGGCTGGCACATAAAAAATGCGTAACATATAGTTGTGAACTTGGCCAGGGTGTGATATCTGGGACCTCAACAAAAACCTTAGGATGATAAAGAAGAGTTTCAAAACAAACACAATATCAGAAATGCAGCTTGAGCTGTATCCAAAAATTTCTATCACCACAAGAAAGTTATTTACCTTAAATACAGAGATGGTACCAAATGTTGCCAGAGAAAATGAATCAGCTAAAGAAGGGAAATATACACACAAATATACATTCATCTGGATCTCTGCTAATTAGCTTCCCAGCCTAGAGACACAGAAGCAAAATCATTTATATCTTGGGGGGGGAGGTAAGGAGGACCTAGATGATGCAGATTTGTTCTTTCTAGTGCTGGAGCCTTGTCTTTATATCATTCCCACTATGACCAATCCAGTCTACTTAACCGCCCAAGAGTTGGGCAGTCTTTATAACATAACAAACATTATTTTTCTTTAAATATATTGGCTAATACTGATCCCACTACATTTTGCAAAGATGCTCCAGTGTAGACTTGGTGCTCAAGCTCATGTAGTTTTTCCCAATCTTGCTCATGGTGGAGCCATTCTATACCTAGCCATGGTTCTGAATATTTATCTAGGGACAATACCACAAAAAATAAGAAGAGGTTGATAAAGGAGTTCTATTTGAGCTGGACCCTGAAGGAGAATTATTTCAATGGGTAGAGATGTAAGGGAAAAGCATGCAGAGATAAGGAAAGCTTTGAGCTCAGCCAAAGAGGTTGGAAAGAATGGTGGTGAATTCTGATAACACTGAATGATAGTATGATTAAAGGATAAATAAATCTGAAAAGAAATCATGGGAATGGGAATATAGGTTGGAAGATGATTGTGAAGAGCTTTGAATGTTGAACTAAAATTTATGAAAAATTTTAAGGGCAATGGAAAATTCTTGAAAATTTTTGAACCATGATGATTAGAGGAATGCAGCCAGAAGGAAAAAATAGAAAAATTCATATATCAGAAGAATATTTCATTTTTCCAGAAATGACAAGAATTATAGTGATATCCATTAGGTTGGAGAAGAGAGCAGGGACAGTTGATGTTCAAGTATATCAGTATCTGTAAGATCAAAATGAGTAAATATACTCTGAGGTAAAACCAGAAAATGCAATGCTTCTAGTCTTTTCCTCAAACTGATCCCATAGTTCTGTTGACAAATCATTAGAGTGAGGAAAAGAAGAATAATTTTCAGAATGAGAAATGGTGGTTTGGAGCCCACAAGTAACTTATCTTCTATCTGAGTGTTCTTGTTTCTATGCAAGGAAGAAAACTAAGAGAGTGTGTCTTATGGGTATTTTGAATAGTTTCTGCATGCTTGTCTCCAAATTGACTGTATGGCCCGACACATAAAACAATAAGGAGTCAGTTAAAGATGATATAAAAATAAGTTTCAGTGATTATTGGCTTTTTAATGTATCTCCCAATCTCCCTTTTCTTTGGGGCATGTCAGCAATACAAATCAGATACCATGTCATTGAGATAGATTAAAAGAAAAAGAGTCTGGAGGTGAGATTGGGTTTTAACTATTGAAATATTCAAGAAAATTCAATTCATCTCTTCACCACCAACTGTCTTGCTCATTTCCAGATACTTATCTTGGCATATGCTTCTTCACAGCCAGGTCTTTCTTTTCACAATTCCAGTGTTTTTTTTCCCCTAATTTTCAAACACCAGATCAACCTCTTCTATGCAACTTCTCCACACATTTTAACCTATATTGCTCATTTCTTTCTATAACATGTATTATCTCTGCACTTACTTTATCATTTCATTTACCATCAAGAAGTATTGGGATTTTTTGCCTTTTAAAATTTGTTTGCTCCTTCTTTCTTATAGTTCTTGCCTTTTGTTATGATTTTTTAAATAATATAACTAATATGGAAATATGTTTTGAATGGCTGTACATGTATAACCTATGTCAAATTGCTTGATGTCTTGGGGAGAGGGGAAGTAAGGGAGGGAGAGAGAAGAAAATTTGGAATGTAAAATCTTACAAAAAAGAATATTGAAAGACAGCTTTACATGTAATTAGAAAAGTAAAATACTATTAAAAATATTTAGTGAGCCCTTGGAAAGAACACTGTTCCTAGCATTATGCTTACTATCTGTATGACTTTGGGAAAGTCACAGCCTCCCTGTATTCAATCTCCTTTTCTATAAATTATGGGGAAAAGGGGTTAAACAAGATGGCTTCTGAGGTCTCTTCCAGCTCCAAAGTTGTAATCCCATAATACACCTATTATCATGAGAATATTACACTTGATGTTGATCATGTAAAGAGTTGTAAAGCATGGCTTCTGTCAAGATAGACTTTCTCATACCATCATCTGTTTTAAATGCCATGTACACATAATATAAAAAGCAAAATGAAATGAGAAAGACATGAGTTACCAACATCTGACATTTACTTGCTATGTGACTATAACCAAAATATCTCACCTTTGTTATATTGATTTCTTCATCTGTATAATGGGGAAAATAATTATATTAGTTACCTCAGAGAGATTTTTATGGCTCAAATGAGATAATTTATGCAAAGTACTTGGCAAACACTAAAATGCAACATAAATGTCATTTCTTTCACTTTACACATAATAAGCACTTGATAAATGCTATTTTATTTTAAAAAATTCATTCATTTATTCCATTAATGTAAAACCTAAACTTGCCTCTTCAATTAGTTCCTATAAATTTATAGGCCCACTAGCATGCTCTTATGTATTTAATGAATAATCTGGGGTATGCAGATGGTCCTAAAGAAATTTAATAAATTTTATAATTCAGTCCTATTTTCTAGTTGCTAAATTTTCCACAAAAAAAAAATGCACCTAGGAATATAGTTTGTTCAGCATTTCTTAAATAGTTACCATGGTTCAGAAGGAAATGTGATGGATTTAGAATTAGAAGATTTGGTTCCCTACCTTGGCTCTGATATTCATTATCCAAATGACATTTAAAAAGATATTTAACTTCTCTAGGCCTCTGTTTTCTCATCACTAAAAGGAAGGGTAAGGACTAAATGATCTCTAAGACCTTCTTCCAGCTTTAAATATATGATCCTTTGATCTTTGCAGAGCATTATGGTGGGATAGAAATAAAATTTAAATAAAACCAAATACTTGGTCTTATGGTGCCTTACAATTAAATTTGAGGCTATGAAACTTGAGTTCCAAGTCTTTTTTTTTTCCTTTATTGCTTGGTCACATGCTGATAAGTGGTTCTTTATTTTACCTGACAGCTCAGAATGTATAATTTGGAAAAGTCATTTTGTTAAACTCTTGTGACTATGCCTGACTTTTAACAAGTTATTGAATCTAAATGATGGCACATAAGGTTGAATTTGGACACAGGAAGACCTTAGTTTGAATCTTACCTCAGAGATATTTCTAGCTTTATGACTCTAAACAAATTACATAATTTTGGTCAGCCTCAGTTTCCTCATCTGCAAGATATGGATTACCTACTTCTTAGCATTATGGTAAGAATCAAATGAAAGTGCTTTCCAAACATTAAAGCTAACAGTTTTCAAAGATCATGTTGTAGCAAAATCCTTAGTCTATTGCTAAACATATGAGACAATAACATTCTTCTTTTTTTTATTGAGAAACTGTACTTCTTCAGACACATTTTATGTTTTCCTTTTTTAAATTTTATTTTTAACTTACAGAATAAAGTAAGCATTTTCATAACATAGTAAGAGGAAATGAATTGGAGGCAAAGAAATCATTTTAACCAATAAGAAGCACTTGGTCTAGGAGCAATGATAAGGGTTATGGTGCAATAGTCTTAAGACCTAAGTTTTTTTAATTTTAGTAGCACTATTTTATAACCATGTGACAAAGGGGAAGCCATTTATTCTTTAGGGAGGCTTTCAGGAGTCTCAGTTTCCTCAAAAAAGAATGAAAATAATAATATACCTGTACTCTCCATTTTTTAGGGCTATTACAAGGAAAGTACTTTGTAAGATATAAAGTACCTTTAAATGTACATTTACATCAACACATGGGAGACAGAATGGTATAATCAGTAAAGAGCCAACCAGTGCCAAGAAGACCTGGATTCAAGTCTTGAAATCCTGTCTCTGATTCATATTGACATTGTTATCCTGACCAGTCACTTAAAACCTTGTGCCCCAGGTCTCAATGATTACCTTGCACTGGTGGAAGAAATTTCTTTAACAGAAGTCCCCCACACTAGTGAAATAATATGTCTAGAGCAAAAAATTAAAATAAAATAGCTTATTATTTCAAGTCATATACCCCAACAAATTGCATGTGACCTAGCAGTTTGATTTTTAAAACATTGTTGATTTGAAATTAGAAGAAAATCATAGATCTTTTCATGAATTATTTTCTTTCCATAAGGTTCTCTGTAGTTTTCAACAAAGAAAGTGAACCCTTGAGGTGCTCTGGTGAGTGAAGCACAGAATTCCTTTGAAATAGGATCATTTTATGGATGAAAACCATGAAAAGAAATGTATATAAGAGAGTGGTAATCTTGGAAAACAGTGATACCAAAGGCAAAACAAATAAAGAACTATTCGGAGAAAACTATTTCTGAATATAATCAAAAATATAATGGGATGCTTCAAATCAACTATGCATTTGAACAAAGCAGTGAACAGCTGTTCAGGGGAAAAAATGTGGTACTAATCAAAGGCCTAGGAAGAATTGTCCTTGGATCTTTAAAATGAGAAAAAAATGAACAAGGAATTTTACAATGTGTTGATCCTAACTAATTAATAGGGTGATCAGAAGTGAGATGAGCAAAGCAATAGCTAAGGAGGGGGAGAAAGGGAGGAAAAAAGCCAGTTTCCTAGCAACTGTAGTCTCTACAGACTTAAACAAGATTTTGAATACTGATGATAGACCTCATACATTCAGCAGGGAGAGCTTGTTAACTCAATACATAGACATTCAATCCTCCTTCTTGAATAGGTCTGCTTTCTAAGGAAATGGACCAGAATTTGAGAGTTTTCAATTTATCCAAAGTCTTTTACCTTTCTTGTTTCCTCAGTGTTTTCTTTTATTCAGCATGAAGTAATACTGGCCTTAGATATAATTGGTGAACTATATTCTTTTTCCCTCTTACATTTTAGAGTCTTTTTTGAAATAAAAATCAATAAATGTTAAGATTTATATAGCTCAAAACTAATGTAAGAACTGCTGGGCTTTCTTATAAATTTCATATTTTTCAGGTTCTAGAATTTTGTTTCAAATATATACTCCTCCTACCCTACTCATACCCCATTTTCCTATTCATTTACTTTTATTCTTTCTGTTTACCATCTCATATCCTCATGAGAAGAATTCAGACTCATGTCTAACTTTAAAAGAATTTCTATGGGATATATTTAATAGAAACCAAATAAATGTGGGAATATCATTACCTCTATCAGTGTAATTCATCTAAAAAGAAATCTACCCATCAAAATTTCAAGCTACAAAAAATATAGAGAATATAAAAATTAGTATAAGTGAACTTATATAACCTCATCCTGCTTTATTCATTTATAATAATGTTCTCTCAGGGCCATATGGCCTACTTACAGTTTCATTCCATCTCCCATCATCAGGCCTTGACATAGGCAAGTAGGTGGCAGAGTGATTAGAACACTGGAATCTGGAGTCAGGAAGATCTGAGTTCAAATCTAGTTTCAGACACCAAATAACTGGGTGAACTTGGGCAAGTGATTTAACCTTTGTAAAGTACCTATCTCCAAAGGTTACTATGAGAATTAAATGATATAATATTGATAAAGTACTTTGCAAATTTTATATTGCCACAAATGTTTGACATTATTATTACATAAAATAACTTTATGTTGTTAAATTGATGTCTAAGAAGATTAAGTTAAGATTACAAGGGGCAACTAGACAACACAATTGATAGATAGTTTAGCCTAAAGTCAGGAAGACTTATCTTCCTGAGTTTAAATCTGGCCTCAGACACTCACTAATTGTGTAACCTTGCATAATCATTTAACCTTACTTACCTCAATTCTCTCATCTATAAAATGAATTGGAGAAGGAAATGATAAATCACTCTAGTACTTTTACCAAGAAATCTCTAAATGGGATCATGAAGTGTCAGACATGACTGAATAATAATAACACAGCTAGTAAATGTCTGAGAAAAGAATCATATTTTGGTCTTCCTGACTTCGAATCCGAAGATCTCTTTATTTTATCTAGCTGCCTAGAAAGGAAGCTCCTTGAGGACTCTTCATTTTTTTTTCTTATTTTCTACTGTATCTCACAATCACTAACACAGTGATTGGTATTTGGCAGGCACTTTATAAATAAATACTCATTGATTGATTGTTCCTGACAGGACTCTGCAAAACTGGACCTTGTCAATTAACAGCTTGAGACATTCTTCTCTCTTATTGAACGCCTTCATCAATCTTAGTATAGTGTCTGGCATATGGAATTTGTTGTTGGTCATTCATTTTCAGTTGTGGATAGCTCTTCATGACACCATTTGGCAAAGATACTGGAGAGTATGCCATCTATTTCTCCGACTCATCTCATAGATTAGGAAACTGAGACAAATAGGGTTAAATGATATGCCCCATGTCAAATAGCTAGTGTCTGAGGCCAGATTTGAACTCAGAAAGATAAGTCTTCCTGAGTCTAGGTCTGGCATTCTATTCACTTTGCCACTTAGCTCTGTAATGGCACTCAGAAAGCACCTAATATATGCTTGTTGATCTGGTATTTGGAGGATTTAATTAGATAATCAATATTAAATTGCTTTAAACTTTTTTTCATAGAGCACCAGTTGATGACTATATTTCTATTTTTTCACTAACCCTCCAGATGCACCAGAATCTTAATGAAGTATAGAGATGGGCTAGCTTTCCTTTACTTTGGCATCAAAATGATTATTCTTATATGACACAGAAAGTACAGAAAATCCACTAAATAGATATCTATCTATAAATGTATACTATATATGTGTGTGTAAGTTTATAATCTGTTTATACATATTGTGTGTATATGCATGTATAACTATCTACATATAATATTTTTCTACTTTGTTTCCTTTTGTTAGTATGATGCTTTGATAACATCCTAATTTATCTAATATCTACTTTCTAGTATGAATAATTCATTTTCAATTTTTGACAGTAATTTTTAAAAACATCAGCTTGACTAGCTCAAGAGATTTTCCTAAATTTGGAAAAAGACATGCCTAGCAAAAGTAAAGCTTGGAAAATTTGACTCAATAACAAGATGCCTTGGAGTCATTGACCTGGGCACTAAATGCTGATTCAGTCCCTCCATTATCTATGTAAATTTGTCTTTTCTTGTTACACTGCTGGAATTCACTTTCTTAATTTCTCTTCTTTCCAAGTGCTAATATTCTTTGACATAAAAGATGGAAGAGGAGAAGAATCTATCACATTGAAATTATCAGAAATCTGTTATTATCAATAAAAAGTATCAAACATCAATAAATTTCTCCTATGATCCTGCACTGGTAAAGTATTTGAAACAGATAAAGAGTTTACTTCCCAGTTTTAATATAACTATAGTATTTCATAATAGTAATAAGGTATATGTAACCCCCCAAAAAACAAAGCATGAATATGCTTGTAATATAAAAGTAATTCATCATCTTAATATAGTAATAAAGAAGAGGAAATGAGCAAAACCTGGAAGGAGAGATAGGAAATTGTCATCAGAGTCCACAAAAAAAAAAAAAAAAAAAAAAAAAAAATTCTTCAGGAGTCGCTAAAAGCTTTTGAAAGCCATGGGCAAATTGTGATGTACTGAGAAGAAAATGAGGAGAGAAAGAATTCAGCCAAAGGTCTTCTTATGAACATTTTACCCAAGCAAGTAAACTGTTAAAGTTAGATCTATCCAAAATAACAGAAATGAACCAAAAAAAAAAAAAAACCCAAAATATTATCACAAACATTTAAAAGACAGAAAGAAATGATTTTGGAGAGCAGAGAAAATAAAAACAGCTACTAGAATTCTCCCAGCAATTATGCCATAGAAGATGTCCAATAACACATCAAATATATCTCTGCTTATGATTCAGAATTTTAAGGAACATTAACTTAACATGCCTAAGTACAAGTCATAAAAAATAATTGGTAATTTCCTGTATTCCAATTCAAGGTTGTATTCTGATTTCTTTCTCTTTAGGAGAAGGATGTAATGGAAAACACAACTTTGGTTGATAGATTTTGCTAGACATTAGAAATCCATATATACTGTTTTAAATGAGGCATTTATAAAAGCAGAATAGTCATTTAAGTAATCTGATTAAAAATTGGTTAGTTTAGAATTCATATACATTAGGAAAGCAAATTATTTATTTAATCAGTTTGTTCTCTAATTTGTATTTTGGGATGGCATTATTCCTTTTAAACAAATTGACTTTCTAAAATAGGGATCTTTCTCTCAAAGGAATGGACAAAATATATTTTTTTGGATCTGTTGTATAATAAACAAAGCTTCTAAGTGCAGGAATGGTAGTCTATGAAAACTAGGTCTAAAACATGCACCTCCCTTTACATCTTCACTTTGATCCCTAATTATAAAGTACCATTCAAAACTGACAGAAGAACAACAATACCACAAAGTTACACTGAATGAGGACATTTCAAATGTTCAACTGAATTTGTGAATTGTATCGTTTTGCAGGCCTCTTCTGTAAATGTCAGAAATTGCGAACAAGAAGCTTTGCCTGGTCTGTGAATGCAACAGACTTTGTTTTTTTAATAAAATATAGAAATGGCTTTGCCATTTGTAAAGCAAGTCACTATTTCTTCAGTATTTTTCAAACATCTCTCACTTATAATAGAGGGGGAAGATGGCAAAAAGGACTTCTAGAAATTTTATTTTAAAACTCTTTAAAGTATGAAAGTGTTTCTGTTATAACCTATTTTTTTTAGGAATTTGTTGTTCAGTCATTTTAATTTTCATGACCACATTTGATGTTTTCCTGACAGAGATATCAAAGTGATTTGCCATTTCTTTCTCTAGCTCAGTTCACATGAGGAAACTGAGTCAAATAGGATTACATGACCTACCCAGGGTCACACATCCAATAAGTATCTAAGACCAGATTTGAACTCAGGTCTTCCTTACTCTAGATACAGCATTCTATCAGCTGTGCTTAGCATTGTAAAAAAATGGTCTTATATTTGTTGGGGGGTGGGAAGGAAAGCAATATTTAGAAAACACAAATATCATTTCACATATTTTATATATATACTACATTTGCATGTATATGGATTGAGTAGTTAAGGGGAATAGCAGTGCCAGTATACACACATACATATATATATATGTGTGTGCATATATGTATGTGTGTATACATATAATATACAATATACACACATAAACATGTATAAGTGTATGTGCACATGCATGTGTATGTATGTATTGGGCAGCTAGCTAGCACAGTATAGAGTATTAGGCATGGACAATGGAAGACATCTTCCTGAGTTTAAATCTGGTCTCAGACACTTACTAGCTGGATGACCTTGGGTCGGTCACTTAATTTTGTTTGCCTCAGTTTCCTCATCTGCAACATGAGCTGGATAAAGAAATGGCAGTGATTCTAGATTTTCTGCCTCAGAAAACTCCCATGACCAATCTGTCTGATTCTGGCCACTCCTTAGTCAGATAGTTTCTGGCTTCAGGGAACTCCCACAGATCAAACTCCTGAGACAATAATGAATAAGACCACCCTGAAATCATTGCTGACAGGTAATCTTGTCAGGGAGAACCAAATTCCTTAGACCACTCCTTCCTACCTATAAACCACAGAATTAGCATATCAATGATAAAAGCTGGATAAATGTCTCCCCTTGCTTCTGTTTCTAGGCTAATTTCTTTTTAGAAATTCAAGCCCACTTTGTAATAGCATTACAATTACTATTGCAATAAAAATTTGCTCCTTGACTAGGAGATGGATTCAAACCTGCAAATTCTATTGAGACACCTCACTGGTCTGGGTCCAATCTCAACACATAAGCACAGAGAGCCATGCTGGTTATAGGCTAAATGGGATTACAAAACCATTTAAAGTGAAAAAGAAATTTGATGGGGTAGGGGGAAGGGACTGGCTAATCCCTAGTAAAGTAAATACTCTTATATGATCTAGATGTTCCAGTCTTCAATTTGGAACTGTTTGATAAGATAAAGCTATTAGATAGAGGCTATGTGGTATAATGGAAAAGATTGATTAATCCATCATTCAGTGAGAATTTATGAAGCCCTTACTATGTGTCAGGCACTTTGCTAGCTGCTAAGCAAAAAAGACAAATAATAAACAGTCCCTTCTCTTAAGGAGCTTATATTACATACACATATACAGAACACAAGTACAACATATGCAAAATATGGTATCTTAATGAATTAATTAAGCAATAAACATACATTATTTATTAAGTTTTTAATTTTTATTTAATTTATTAAGTACAGGGTATACCAATCAAATGACAGCTAGATGGCTCAGTGGATAGAGTGCCCAACTTGGAGTCAAGAAAACTCATCTTCCTAAATTCCAATAGGGCCTCAGACACTTACTACCTGTGTGACCTTGAACAAGTCATTTATCTCATTTGCCTCAGTTTCCTCATCTGTAAAATGAGCTGGAGAAGTACACAAAAAACTATCCCAGTATCTTTGCCAAGAAACCCTCAAATGTAGTCATGAGGAGTCTGACACAACTGAAATGACTCAACAATAAGTACAAATCACTCTACACTATAGTACAATGACAAATGAAATAGAAACTTCCCTCAAGGCAAGGGAAACAATTTGTATGGATTGGACAAAATCTGTATCAAATAAGTAGAACACAATTTTGAGGAGGACTTACCAAAATTGGAAGATTCAGGAAAATCCTCAAGTAGATGAAATTTGAATTGTACAGTCTTGATTTTTATTTAGCCTTCTATAGTTTGGGGCTAGGGAGCAATTAGGGGCTAATTTCCAAATCAATAAAGGTGGTGATTGTTTCCCAAATCAATAGGAGGTGGGAGTTTCCCTTGGGAACCAGGTAGTTTTCCCAGAGCCCAGAAGGATTGAGATTTAGGGTTTTACAAACCCAGGCTCACCTCCCAAAAATCAGGGGGGTACATTTCTCCTACATCAAAACCACTCCAGTATCTTTGCCAAGAAACTTGGATTTTAATTCCCATGATTGATTGTGCCATGGAAACAACTGCTGTTGTTTGCCCTCAAAGAGAACCAATGATATCACAAGGGTGATGTCTTGACTTGATAGTGAATTGGATTTAAGTGGGGCAGAGCTGTGCAAAGTCATCAGCCTCACCCTGTCTTCCCAAGTCATCAAAGTGCAGTGGCAAGGCAAAAAACAAAACAAAACAAAACAAAACAACAACAACAACAACAACTTCTGGCTGTGGTCCAGGGTGCAATGGGCAATCTTGGCCTTTAAATTAAAATCTTTCCCAGGTCTCAATTGGTTTGAGAAAATGCCCATTCAATGACTTAAAACTAGGTAAAAATTGAATCAAGAGATGAACTGGTTTGTTATCACAAAAGCATCACTTTGGCGAAGGTAGACTCTCAGAGTTTCTACAGAAGAGAAAACAACTGCTATTTACACTCTAAGCCATCAAAGACTAAACAATGAGCAATCTATTCAAAGTCAGAGTGATTTGGGTTAAAAGACATAATAATGTAGGTCCATTTGAATCACAATAGATTATTTTAAAGCCTTTTTTTTTTTCCTGAGGCAATTGGGGTTAAGTGACTTGCCCAGGGTCACACAGCTAGGAAGTGTTCAGTGTCTGAGTTCAGATTTGAACTCAAGTCCTCCTGACTTCAGGGCTGATGCTCTATCCACTGCACCACCCAGCTGCCCCTTGAATTTGTTTTTAAAAGACTTACAAGATTATTTTTCTGATTTCTCCAAATAATTTTTTGCATACACTTAATTTATGATTTCAATACCTGCTTAGCTTTTCTTTGGCTTTTCCTTTGGATTTGGGGCTATGGAATAGAATTTGATTCAATATTTAGAGCAAAATTTTATAATCTCTTTGTATACTCAAATGATATTTCCTTACCATGGAAGATTAAACAAGTCATAACTTGATTCTGCAGGATTTGAGATTCAAATATCTAAAATTTAAAGTGAACCTGCCATACCAAGTTCTAAAAATTTGGAAATTCCCATTTTTTATAACTATGTAGAAAAATGGAAGGTTTCACATATAGAGAGACTCAAGAACTATTCATCAGAACTACGGAGAATATTGAATTCCAAATATATATGCATATTGTAATGCTGGAGAAACTGAGGCAAGGTAGACATTAGAGAGGTTTTTTAATGTAATATTATTAGAGAATCTGGACTGACAGCCAAACAGGATCCAGGGCCAAACAGGATCCATGTCCAACCCCCAGAATCTGGACTCTTATCTCAAAATATTAAAAATGAGCAATGGATTCTATAGACTCTTATAGGGCTCCAATGATCAGGGGAACAAAGGCAAGGAAGGGGGGTAGAGCACTGAGTGGATGGAAGTTGCAGGAAAGGCCCATAAATTGAGTTCTGACAGATGGGGGGTAAGGAAGGATCATAAATTCTGAAAAGTTGGGAAGAAGCTAGGAAACAGGATGTCTGAGGCAGAAGATAGGGAGGTGCCATCTAGGTATTTGAGATAAGCCATCTGGAGTTTTATGACTCTTTGGAATGCCAGTGGCCAGAGCTCCCAGCCCTAATTATCTCAGTCCTAATAGCTAGGAAGGGGGGGGGGGAGTTGCCACCAGGGAAATTGAGGCAGAACAATTCAGGGAAACTGGCAAGGAAACTGAGGCATAACAATATCAGACTATTTTCTAAAAGACTTAGCATCACCATTTTATCCTTCAATCCATAGCCAACAATTTATCAGCTGATGTCATCTCACAAAATCCTATCAATTATTTAAGCTTTGCTTCAAAATTTAAAGAAAAAATGTAATTCTAGAAAAGCTATATTAACTTTACTATGTAGCCTTTTATCTTTTTATTTAATTCTTCTCATGTAGAAACAAACATACACTGGTAATAAGGGAAGTGACATCTAACACTATCCAAATTGGATCAAGAATAGAGACAAATATCCATTTACATTATCAATCTCTGTATAAATCTACAAAATACTATCCATATAGTCATTATTCTATACATTAAAATCATTAACTTCTTATTCATTAAAAAAGTTCCTCTTAAAACTATTTCATTATCATTGCCTAAATGTCAGTGATTTTGCTTTTTTGCTTTAAAATCCCAGTCATAAGTTTTTATTTATTCATATAACTATTTACTCTTTTTTGTTGGGGTGGGGGAAGTTATTCCTGCTCTGTGTGAAGCATTGTCCTAGATTTTGTAATAGGAGTAATTAATCAACACCAATTTTGTGGGTTTTTACTGTGCACTCAATTTTGTATAATGCAGAGGTATAACTAGAATTCTGATACTTGGAAGCAGGATGAAAGACAAATTAGCTTTAAATTATCTTTAAAAGAGCAACAACAAAAACAGGACCAGCAACAATAACCAAACGTGGTTGGTAGGTGGGGACTTAAGGTGAGAATTTAAATATTGAGACAGAAAGCAACATTTGGGGAGAGATCCAAATACATTATTTCCACAGCAGGTGGAGGGGAGGGATTCTAAAGCTGCTGGGGATGTTACTTCTAGAGGAGGGAAGAGCATAATATCAGGGACCTGACATTTTCTTGCTTACTATTTCAAACCATTTTTAGTATTTACAATATTATTTTATTTTTCCAAATACATGCAAATTTACCTATCCAATTATTTTTGCTAACTAGATGCTACTGTGGAAAGAGTATAAGTGCACTCTTAATTCTGATGACTAGATCTCATTTAATTCTTTTTAAAAAATTATTTTATTTTAAATTTATGACACAAAGCAAGCATTTCATAACATAATATATTAAAAATGATGATTATACATGAAACTCTAAATCTGTTATGTACAAATTTCTATTCCTTTTAAGTGTATAATAAAGTTATCAAGTAAATTTATTTTTTTCTCTCCCCATTAGACACAAATAAATACATACATATACACACATTATTATTCTAGACATATTTCTATTTATCATTTCTTTCAAACCAGAAGTTGCAGGGATATCCATCAATTGAGGAATAGCTAAACAAGTTGTGGCATATGATTGTGATGAAATATTAGCATGTATTAGAAATGATGAACTTAATGATCTTGGAAAAACATGGAAAGACTTACATAAAATAATAAAGAGTAAAATGGGCCCGATTTAATTCGAAGTCGCATTCATACTACCCTAATTTTGTCTCTTGCATTATATATAATGGGAAATTTTATTCAGTCGTTTCCTTTTCTAGCTCATTTTACATATGAGGAAATGGAGCAATCTATGTCACATAATAAATGACTTATCTAAGCTCACATCATAAGTGACTGAGGCTAGATTTGACCTCAGGAAGATGAGTCTTCCTGATTCTAGGGCCCACAATCTATTTGAAGAAGTAAAAAAGAAAAATAAAGGCATTGTACTCAGAGAGATTAAAATGGGGGGAGGGGCAAAATATAAATTTTGTTGTTTTTGCTGTTTTTAACCAGACCTGTGATAAACCCAAGGATGTTTTCATCCTTGAAAGAGACACTAAAAAAAAAAGGTATCTTAGCACCTGCTATTTTGCCATTGTACCTTAAGGACCATAGGGCATTTTCAGCTTAATCTGTTTTAAAGATATATCTATTTTCTCTTTCTATTAGTTTGCAAATTTCTTGAAAGCAAGGACTGTGTTACTTTACTATTTGTATTCTCAACACTTAACACAGTGCCTGGTAGTTAATAATTATTTTTTGATTAACCAGTTAATATAGATAAATAATTTTCATTGATTCAGTCAAAACTACAAATAAACTGGAAGAAAGATGTAATGAGAATACTTTTTTTTTTTACCCTCCCCATAATCAGTAACAAAAGAAAGGTCTAGTGACCCATGAAAATCATAAGGAAGAGTTGGGCAAAACTTTGGGAATGAAAAACTTTGCCTTATTTTCCTCTAGTAAGTAGGATCCCTGCTTTTTCCATATTCTTTTTCTCTTAAAATTAATTTAATCAAGTTGAATTAATGCAAAATAATTCAGAGGGGTAGAGGGCATCAGGCATTACCAATTTCTCCAACTGCAATTTGATGAGAAAATAGTTTTAAATTTTCCAGGGCTTCAGTGTAAAGAATCAAATAATTTCTTTCTAATTAGCTGTTCACTAACTGGGAGAAAAATTAATGAAGAAATCTTGGTCCATGTACATTCTTGTTAAATATTAAATAAATTATTGATTTAATTCAAGTTTAAACATCACATTTCTTCCACAGATACAATGAAGAGCTGTTTTTCAAAATGTGTGCTAAATGAACTAAAATAGTCAACTTCTTCAATTATATATTAACAGACTGAGAAAAAAGGATGTCCAGGAATCTATCAGAGCCCATACAATAGCAGACTCCAAATGATGGGAGAAACTTCAAAAATAAGGAAGGCCAAATCATACCTGAACAGATCTATAATATATCTGACAAGAACTCATATGGCTTCCATTTGAAAAATTCCAATGAAATCCACTTGTGCCAAAGGCAGCATATTCTGCTTTTGACTACCTCTAATAGGAAATGTTTTCTTATATTTAACTGAAATTTGTTTAGTTTTTTTTTTTTTCGAAATTTTCTCCATCATTGATAATTTTATCCTTTGGTGCCAAAATAAATCTCCTCCCTCACAATCTTTCAAATTCTTGAAAATAGTTATCATGTCATCTACATTTTCTTCTTTAAGGCAATCATCAATTAATGTACTTTTATCAAAAATTTTTCATGGATCCTCCAAAAAGTCTAGTTGCCTTAAATCTGGTGAAAGGAAAAGGGAAAAAAAAGGAAAGGGAAAAGGGGAGGGGAGTCCACCAATCAAGTACCTTAGTTTCCTTATATTTTTAAATATAAGTAATGATACTCATCATCTCCTTTATAGGTGGGTTATTAATTTCCAGGTTCCCAGAGTAAGACAAACATGGTATATCTACCAAATCTGAGTTCTAAGGGTATATCCCCTCCAAGGGTTGGGAAGTCTTTTTAAAGCCCCAATTCAAATAGGTCTCATTATAATATTTATTATCTCTTGATACTTGCTAACCAATCTCACTCAATTACTACCTCAGGAACAGTATTCCAAGGGCATATAAATACTGAGTAGATTGCATGAGGGGTCTTTGACATTTCAGAGTGTCACTGATCTCTTTTATTAAATATAAGCTGACATTATTAATAAATTGATGATTATACAGAAATTATTTTTCTCAAACTTTTTATATGTCACATAGTAATCATATGGCCATCCTCATATGGTTTTATCCACCTCTGAATGAGAGAGGAATAGATGTCCCTCCCAGACTCGAGAAGCAATTTGTACTTTTCTGGGGAAGAAAGGCTGCTACCTTCAGGAATCTTTCAGATGCTTCCACAGAAAATCAAGTCTTTTTTTTCAGCAGATGGTTTGCCTACTTGGCTCATATCTGAGCATGCCTTGAAGTGGAGAGCAGGCCCTTCAATGAATTTCATCACCTACTTCCAAAAATAATACCATTACAGCTGTCCACATGGTTTGGAAGTAGGCAAAACAGTTCTAATATGCTTCAAGGGTAGGATTTCCATTGGACAGCCCCCATTACTTTAATAAATTGGGTGGGGGAGGAACAACCCCAATACCATACTATTTATCCATTGTCTCTTGCTTCAATTACTACTCTTAAATTGGAAGAAATGGGAGACCTTGACCTTTTCAAGCTAAGGTCTTCAACAAGAGTCAGTCTGGTGAAGGCTATACCCATTCAGGGAGAATGAGTGCTAGGTAGAAATTGAGGCAAAGAATATCCTCTTTCTAGTCCAAAGAAAAATCTAAATAAATAATTAAATCAATGAATGAATCTGACAGAGGAAGATCCTCAGGATTTCTAGCCAAAGCAGAAATGATTGCTATGTACATTCAAAATCAGTCAATCTAAACAATAACCAAAAGGTGCTTGGTCCAAAACCTATTTCCCTGATGAACAGAATCATATTTTGGTTTTATTTTAAGATGTGGCCCATAAGAACGAAATTTAGTCAGTAATCCTCAAGATATTTTGGGAGGGTTCAGAAGTTCAAAAGAGAAAAAAATATTTTTAATAGCATCTATAGGAAAGCATACGATACCCTATGTGGACAGAAGGAGGGAAGGAATGGAAGAAGAGAGGGAGGAAAGGAGGGAGGGAGGGAGAGAGAAAGTGACAGAGGGAAGAAAGGAAGGAAAAAACAGGGAGGGAGGGAGGGTGAAAGGGAGGAAGAAAAGAAAGAAGGAAGGGCCATCTCTAATGGTCTTGATCTATATCTTGCAACTGGACCCAAATGGCACTCTGGATAAAAAATGTGGCAGATGACCTTGCACAATCCTATCTCACTTAAATCCAATTCACTTACATTTCATGATAGTTCTTCCCTGTTGTCATGATCCTCTTTGAGAATAAAGGACAAACAACTCTTCCATTGTAAATTCACAGACTGTAGTCTATCTTAAAGGCAAATTATCACTGTAGAATTAAAAATCCCATCTATTGAACTAAAAACTTTTTGCATTTGATGTTACTAGTGAACAGACTAAGAAATCATTCTACATATTCTGTTTAAACAATCTCTTAAGTGTTAGAGGATCCTCATTTTTCTCTCTCACTATGTGTGTCTTTCTGTCTCTGTCTTTTTTGTCTCTGTCTCTTATCTTCCTTCCTTCTTCCCTCCTTTCCTCCCTCCCTCTTCTTCTCCCCCTTTCTTCCATCTCCCATCTTCCTCTCTCTCTCTTCCCCTCCCTCTCTCCCTCTTCCTCTCCCTCTCTCCCTCTCCACCTCCTTGTCCCCCCTCTGTTTTTCTCAGCAATTAGGGTTAAGTTTCATTCCAGCATCACACAGCTCTTAAGTATCAAGAGTCTTAGATGGCATTTGAACTCAGGTCCTTCTGCCTCCAGCTTTATCTATTGTACCACCTAGCTTCCCCTCATCTCTTTCATTCTCTAAATGAAACATCTCAGTGCAGGGAATGAATCTTAAGGATCTGACTGAACTCTACCAGTGATATGAAAATCACAGTGAATGTCATTTATCAGAATACAGACAATTTATCCTTTCCTTACATGCTAATGCTTCTTCTTGTTCATATTACTCATTTTGGAGGATAGAATTAAAGCTTATATAATGTGGGCTGGTGTTGTAACCACAAGAAGTAACATGAGTTAGAGATGAAGTGACAAGCCCTAAAGTGGATCTGGAATTTCTAAGTTTAAAGGAGAACTGCCAGGCTGGCAGAGTCGAAAAAAAGAGCAGTTATACAAAAAGCAATTTTCTTCAACAATCATCTTCTACATTGCCTTTCCTATTTTCCTAAACTCCTTGATTTTGAACAGAGCATATTCCATCATATCTTGGCTTTTGTTTTTTCCTGGACAGCAAAGTCTCCATAAAGTAAGTATTTGAGAGAGCAAAGGCAATTCATACAGCAATAGCTTATTTTAGTATCAAGGGCAAATGCTACAGATTTATGCCAAACTTAGGAGAAAATAAATCTCTAATTAGGGGAGGTGAGGAAGAGTGTTATAGACGATGAGTTCATCTCAATCTTCTAACCTATAACTTCCTTTATTAACAAATATAAATAAATTATAAAATATAATTTTATATTATACATAATATAATATATATATAATATTATAAAATATAAAATATAAAAATAAAAAATAAAATAAAAATATAATTATTAATTTTTGGCAATGACGCCATTAACTGTTGTTTCTATGCATAAAATGACTATAAGTGCTTTCAGGACTATTTAAGTTTTCTGCCATATGGCTAAGTAAGCCTGACCAAATTATGTCTCTGTTACAAATTAATGTACCTGTAAGGAAAGTTCCCTTTGTTTTCCATCAAAGCAGGTATTATTTTTTGTTGTTGTTGTTCTTTTTTATTTATTTAATCAATTTTGATACACATTGCTTTATGAATCATGTTGGGAAAGAAAAATCACAACAAAAGGGAAAAACCATTGAAGAGGAAAAAAGAAAAACAGAAAAATGAAGTAAACATAGAATGTATTAACTTACATTCAATCTCCATAGTTCTTTTACTGTATACAAATGGCATTTTCTGTCCAAAGTCTATTGGGATTGCTTGGAATCACTGAACCAATGAGAAGAAGTCTTTCATAATTGATCATCACACATTCTTACTTTACTGTGTAATGTTTGTGTATTGTGTAATGTTATCGTGTAATGGTTCTACTTGTTTCACTCAGTATCAATTCATGTAATCTTGTCAAACCTTCCTAAAATTTATAATTTTTTATGGAATAATAATATTCCATTATCTTCATATAACACAGTTTATTCAGACATGCCCCAATTGAGTGGCAGATATTCATTTAGCTATTCATTTTCCAGTTCTTTACTACCACAAAAAGCTGTTACAAGTATTTTTGTACATGTAGGTCTTTTCCCCTCCTTTATGATTTCCTTGGGATACAGTCTCAATAGTGGCACTACTGGGTCGAAGGATATGCAGTTTGATAGCCCTTTGGAGATAGTTTCAGATTGCTCTTTAGAATGATTGAATCATTTCACAACTCCACCAACAATGCATTAGTGTCCCAGGTTTCTCACATCCCCTCCAACATTTATCATTATCTTTTTTTTTCATCTTAGCCAATATGGTGTGAATTGATACCCCAGATTTTAATTTGCATTTCTCTAATCAATAGTGATTTGGGGGATTTTTTAATATGATGAAAGATGGCTTTAATTTCATCATCTGAAAATTGTTTATATCCTTTGACGATTTATTAATTGGGGAATGACATATTTTTATAAATTTGACTCAGTTCTTTATATATTTTACAAATGAGACCTTTATCAGAAATAGTAAAATTTTTCTTTTACTGGCTATAAAAATTTTCCCCCAGGTTTGTACTTCCCTTTTAATCTTGTTTCTGTTGGTTTTGTTTGGGTGAAAATTTTTCATTTAATGTAATCAAAGTTGTTCATTTTGCCTTTCATAATGTTCTTTAGTTCTTCTTTGATGATAAATTCCTCCCTTCTCCAAAGATCTGATAGGTAAATTATTCATTGCTCTCCTAATTTGTTTATGGTATCATCCATTATGCTCAAATCATGAATCCATTTTGAATTTATTTTGGTATGGAGTGTGAGATACATGCCTATGCCAAGTTTCTGACATATTATTTCCCAAGTTTCCCAGCAATTTTTTTGAGAAGCTGGAGTTTGGAGGTTTATCAAATATTATATTACTATAGGCCTTGATTATTATGGCATGTGTATCTAATTCATTCTATTGATCCACCACTCTTATTTCTTAGTCAATACCAAATGGTTTTGTTAACTGCTGCTTTATAATATAGTTTTAAGTTTGATTCTGCCAAATCACCATTCTTTGTATTGTTTTTTCATTAATTCTCTTGATTTCTTGACCTTTTGTTTTTCCAGAAGAATTTTGTTCTTATTTTTTCTAGTTCTATAAAATAATTTTTTGGCAGTTTAATTGGTATGGCACTGAACAAGTAGACCTATTTAGGCAGAATTGTCATTTTTATTCTATTAGCTCAGTCTACCCATGAGCAATTGATATATTTCCAGTTGTTTAAAAATGACTTTGTGTGAGAAATATTTTGTAATTTTGCTTATATAGATCCTTAGTTTCTCTTGGCAGATAGACATCCAAATATTTTATTTTGTCTACAATTATTTTAAATGGAATTTCTCTTTCTATCTCTTGCAGCTGGGCTTTGTCAGTAATAATAGAAATGCTGATGCATTTTGTGCATAGTTTCATTACCTCATTGCCTATTCTAATTCCTTTAATTTTGTTTTCTTATTGCTAAAACCAGCATTTGTAGTACAATGTTAAATAATAGTGATGATATCAGCATACTTGTTTCACTCTTGTTCCTATTGGGAATGTATCCAGCTTACTTCCATTAGAAATGATGCTTGCTGTTGGTTTTAAAGAAATAGTGCTTATTATTTTAAGGAAAGCTAATGTTTTTAATATGAATGGGTGCTACATTTTGTCAAAAGTTTTTCTGATATTTGTTGAAATTATCATATGATTTCTGTTGGTTTTGTTATTGATATGGTCGATTATGGTAAAAGTTTTCCTGTTATTGAACCAGTGCTACATTCATGGTATAAATCCCATTGGGGCATAATGTTTTATGCTGGTGATAAGATGCTTTAATCTCTTAGTTAATATTTTATTTTCAGCAATATTCTTTAGAGAGATTGATCAGTAATTTTCTTTCTTTTTTTTAAACTTCTTAAAGCTTTTTATTTGTAAAACATACGTATGGGTAGTTCCCCAGCATTGATCTTTACAAAGCTTTCCGTTACAAATTTTACCCCCAGTCCCCTCCCTTCCCCTAGATGGCAGGAAGTCCACTACATGTTAATAATGTTGAAATGCTTGACAAGTTATGCAAGAAAAATCCTATCTACAAGAAAAAAAGAAAATCAGAGAAAGGCAACACAATGCAAGCAAATGTCAATAGAGATCATGAAAATGCTACGTTGTGGTCCATATTTCATATCCCTCTCTCAGGATGTATATGGTTTTCTTCAGTGAACAATTGGAACTGGTTTGAGACAATTCTTTGTTGCAGAGAGCCATGTCCATCAGAATTGATCATCATGTAATACTGTTGTTGCTGTGTATGATGATCTCCTGGTTCTGCTCGTTTCACTCAGCATCAGTTCATGCAAGTCTCTCCAGGCCTCTCTGAAATCATCCTGCTGGTCGTTTCTTACAGAGCAATAATATTCCATAACATTCATATACCATAATTTATTCAGCCACTCTCCAATTGATGGGCATCCCTTCAGTTTCTAGTTTCTAGCCACTACAAAAAGGGCTGCCACATTCTTGCACATGTTGGTCCCTTTCCCTCCTCTAAGATCTCTTTGGGATATAGGCCCAGTAGAAACTATGCACAGTTTGGCAACTTTTTGAGCATAGCTCCAAATTGCTCTCCAGAATGGTTGGATCCGTTCACAGTTCCACCAACAATGTATTAGTGTCCCAGTTTTCCCACATCCCCTCCAACATTCATCCTTATCTTTTCCTGTCATTTTAGCCAATCTGATCAGTAATTTTCTATCTCTGTTTTGGCTCTTCCTGATTTAAGTATCACTGCCATATTTGTGTTATAGGAGGAATATAAGAGGACTCCTTTTTCACCTATATTCCATATATTTTACATTGCATTGGAATTAATTGTTCTTTACATGTTTGATAGCATTTACTTGTGAATCCATCTAGCCCTTGAGATTTTTTCTTAGGAAGGTTACTAATGGTTTGTTCAATTTTTTCCTAAAGTGGGACTATTTAAGTAATTCATTTCCTTTTCTGTTAATTTGGGCAATTTATATTTTTATAAATATTCATTCATTTCAATTAGATTGTCAGATTTGCTGACATACAATTGGGCAAAATAGCTCCTAATTATTGCTTTGATTTCTTTTTTATTGGTGGTAAATTCACCGTTTTCATTTTTGATGGTGGTGATTTGGTTTTTTTCTTACCTTTTTCTAATCAAATAAATCATTTATCTATTTTGTTGGGATTTTTTCATAAAACCAACTCTTAATTTTATTAATTAGTTCAATAGTTTTCTTAGTTTCACTTTTATTAATGTCTCAGAATTTCAGGCTTTCTAATTTGGTATTTAATTAGGGGTTTTAATTAGTTGGTTTTCTAGCTTTTTCAGTTGCAATTTCCAATTCATTGACCTCTTCTTTCTCTATTTTATTCATATAACTATTTAGAGATTTAAATTTTCCCTAAGAACTGCTTTGCCTGCATATCATGAGTTTTGGTATGTTGTTTCATCATTGTCATTCTTTTAGATGAAATTATGGATTGTTTCTATGATTTCTTGTTTAATCCAATCATTCTTTAGAATTTAATTATTTAATTTCCAATAGGTTTTTGTCTCTTTTTCCCTGGCCCCTTACTGATTATAATTCTTATTGCACTGTGATCTGAAATTGCACTGTGAAAATTCAACATTCTATGCCCTAATGTGTGGCCAATTTTTGTGTAGATGTGTACTGCCAAAAAAAAAAAAAAAAGATTTATTCTTTTCTGTCCCTATTCAATTTTCTCTAGAAGTCTATTATATCTAGGTTTTCTAGAATGCTATTAACCTCCCTAGTTTCTTTCTTGTTTATTTTGTGGTTAAATTTGATCTCTCCCATTAATATAATTTTGCTATCTATTTCTGTAACTGGCTAATATATATTATCTAGGAATTTGTATGCTCTATCACTTTGTGCATATATATTTTATATTGTTAGTACTACATTCTTCATGATATCTTTTATCAAGTTGTATTTTCCTTCCTTTTCTCTTTTAATTAGATCTATTTTTACTTTTGTTTTATTTGACATCAGAATTGCTTCCCCTGATTTTTTTACTTCACCTGAAGCATAATAAATTCTGTTCCAGCCTTTTATCTTTACTCTCTATGTGTCACTCTGTGTCAAATTTTCATTCTTGTGAAGAACATGTCATAGGATTCTATTTTTAATCCACTCTTCTAGTTGATCCCGTTTTATGGAAGAGTTCATCCCATTCACAGTTGCAGTATGATTAGCAGCTCTGTATTTTCTCCCAATCTATTTTCTCCCCATATATATGTAGTTTGTTCTCTCTTTCCACCCAGTCCTAAGTGGTGGGTATATTGGTCCACCTGGCCCACTACTTTATTATTATTATTTTTTTATTAAAGCTTTTTATTTGCATAGCATATGTATGGGTAGTTCCCCAGCATTGATCTTTACAGAGCTTTCCATTACAAACTTTACCCCCAGTCCCCTCACCTCCCCTAGATGGCAGGAAGGCCACTACATGTTAATAATGTAATAATAGTTGACAAGCTGTGCAAGAAAAATCCTATCTACAAGAAAAAAAAAAGAAAATCAGAGAAAGGAAACACAATGCAAGAAAACCTCAATAGAGAGCATGAAAATGTTACATTGTGGTCCATATTTCATATCCCTCTCTCTGGGTGTATATGGTTTTTTTCAGTGAACAATTGGAACTGGTTTGAGTCAATTCTTTGTTGTAGAGAGCCATATCCATCAGAATTGATTATCATGTAATATTGTTGATGCCGTGTATAATGATCTCCTGGTTCTGCTCCTTTCACTCAGCATCAGTTCATGCAAGTCTCTCCAGGCTTCTCTGAAATCGTCTTGCTGGCCGTTTCTTACAGAACAATAATATTCCATAACATTCATATACCATAATTTATTCAGCCACTCTCCAATTGATGGGCATCCCTTCAGTTTCCAGTTTCTAGCCACTACAAAAAGGGCTGCCACAAACATTCTTG